>JAOPUL010003171.1:3392127-3403740 GCA_027564515.1 Octopus rubescens | reverse complement strand
ATGCCACGCAGTGGGACTGAACCCAGAACCATGTGGTTGGGAAGCAAGCTTCTTACCACACAGCCACACCGCGCCTACCTACCTGTGTGTTTGTACATATATACACCCGTGCGCGCGTGCATGCATATATGCGTGTATGTGTGCATACACACATCCTTCACCCCTTACCCGCTTCAGTAGGGGACAAATACAGACACAAAGACACACACACACACGCATATATATATATGCGTGTGTGTGCATCTTTGCATCTGTATTTGTCCCCTATCTCCGCTTGACAGCTGGTGTTTACGGCCCTGTAACTTATTAGTTTGGCAAAAGAGACTGATAGAATAAGTACTAGGCTTAAAAAAAAGTCCTGGGGGTCAATCTGTTCAACTAAAACCCTTCACAGTGGTGCCCCAGCAAGGCCGCAGTCAAGTGACTGAAACAAGTAAAAGGCAAAAGATACACGTATACACACACACACACATACATACACACACACACAGGTACATACATATACAAACACACACATATATAAGTATATAAGAACAACAGTAGACCTGGGTTTTCAGTTATTGTGCACTCCCAAGTTTCTCATTGCCATGTTTAAGAACATTTCATTCTTTTAAGTGATTAAAGAAAAATACACGCATGCTTCTATATAGTTTCAATGAGTGTGTGTGTGTGAGAGTGAGTGAGTGTGTGTGAGAGTGGGTGAATGAGTGAGAGAGAGGGAGAGTGTGTGTGTGTGTGTCTCCTTGTTTTGGTATTGTATGATTGTTGTAAATGATGTCATTCATTTCCAGCATTCTGCAAAAACATGTCTGGCCATGGGGAAATATTACTTGACTTGAAAGAAACAGGTGAGGGTTGACAATAGGAAAAGCATCTGGTTGTAAAAAATCTGCCTCAATAAACTCTATCCAACCCATGCAAGCAAGGGAAAGTGGATGTTAAAATGATAATGATGATACATACAAGCAAACTCACCTACTTATATACACATACACACAAATATATATACATGTGCATGTAGAAATATACCCCCCCCCCACACACCCCTCAGAGACATCTCATGTATATTGGTAGACATGCATATTTTATCAGTACATCTGTGCGTTTAATATTTTATGACTGTAGACATCTTTTTTAGTTGCATCCTAAAATTATATGGTCTCTTCCAAGAATTAGCAACTGTGATAGGTAAGCAGGAAGCGTACATTTAATTTTTTCTGTTTCAATCATATCACGCAAGCCTTCCAGAACATGTGGACCAGAAAACTGAACTTTGCTGTTGAATCCACGAAACTTATCCTCATTTGGATATCTCATCTAGAGAAGAAAAAATATATATGTCATATAAGAATATACAGCAAAAGGCATTCAACAACAAAACAAATATAACCACCAGAATTTTCAGTGCTTAATTTAATTTAGCAAAGATTACTTAGATTTGTTTAATTATAAATTCAGCGGTAATTATTTTAAAATAACAACTATTAATATATGCAGAAGGTTTGAGACTTTTTCAGGAGAGACATTTATTGTAGCACTCCAACCACTTTGTCAAGGCCCCATGGAAGTCTTAAGTGAAAGGTGTGAGCCTCCTTCATCTTCCCATTGTCTTCAAAATGACTGCCCTTGAGGTTCTCCTTCAGCTTGGGGAAGAACCGAAAGTCAGATAGCAAGGTCTTGACTGTAGGGAGAGTGGCAGACAGTTTGATGCCCATCTCTATCAAATAATTGGTTACCAGGATGGAATTGTAGACTGGTGCATTGTCATGTGCAGGCTCCACTGAACCGAGTGGAAGAGCTCTGGACTTTTGTGACAAAATTTCTTCCTGAGCTACCTCAAAACCTCTACTAAGTACTCTTTGTTGACTGTCTGGTCAGAGGGAACCCAGTGAATGTAGATAATGCCCTTGCTGTCGAAAAATGGGAGTGTCGTGAGTTTCCCAGTGAACTTGTTTTGTCTGGAAGAGTCACAATGCTGTCATTGGGCACTATTTCTTGGTCTCTGGACCATAATAGTAGATCCAGCTTCTGTAACAGGTTACCAGAAATTCAAGTACACTTCGATTGGAGGTAATGAGCTCAACCATTTCCCTATTATCACTAATGCATCTTCCCTTTTGTTTGTCCCTGTACAGTTGCCATACCAACTGCAAACTGTATGCTTATTGTCTTTATAGACACACAACAGTTTCATTTAGAAAATTGCAAATTTTCTCAACCAGCTCTGATGTTCTGACATCCCTCTCCTTCCCACACCTCTCATTGTCTCTCACCTCCTCTCTACTGTCCTTGAACCTCCCATACCAGTGAACAACAAATGCTTGGCTCATACAAGTTAATCCATAAGCAGTCTAGAGCATTTCATAAGTTTCTGTAGTGTTTTTGCCCAGTTTAACACAAAACTTTATTGCATGGCGAGCTTCCAAATTGTCTTCACATCCTGACAAACTAGTCAGCTGTGACAAGCAGTGTTTAGTAGGGTGTGTTTAACCCTTAGCATTTAATCCGGCCTAAATATTCTACCTGTTTTATGTTGAAACTGGCGAGATTCAGCCTATCACACCTACCCTACTATGGTATTCTAAAAATAAACAGTCACATCATCAAAATCTTGAAGCTACGAGATAATACGGGATTGATTTTAGAAAATGTAGATAAATAAGCATGACGTTTAATACATTAATCTGAATACTAAAGGGTTAAAGTGCTTTTAGAGCTGTTTCCTTCAATCTGGATTTTAAAAGTTGGCTGGTCAACTTAATAGATGTATAGTAATTATATATTAAAATTACAATAATCTAGGACAGTTATAACTGCCACTCCTAGAAAGGTCTCAAAACTTCTGGAATGTACCTTGTAATTATCTCCATACAGATTTTGATGTTTATTCTTTTTATCAACTCTAAGAATCAATCATTTTTTTACACCTTTGTATTGTTTGGTATATATTGAGATTTTAAGTTTTGTCTATATTGTGTATATTGGTTACTTAGTTACTATGTGTGTTCTCAACATTGTGCTATTTAGAAACTCTCACACACACAAGCTTTCTTCAACTTCTACACTTTTGTAGACAACAGCTTCCTGAACTTGCATCAATTTTTTACTCTATCCTGTACATTTCACTAAATCCACTCTCCAGTTCTAATTATATTACTTAAATAACATTGTTGTACTACCTTTGCTAAGTCATCTATGCATTTATGGATTTCATTTCATGGGTACTCCTACTGCTAACTGTCTTGTACAATATTCACATTTGCAGTCCTGCTTTCCTCTCAGTTTGCTACATATTTATTGCAACTTTTGTTTGCCCCATATACACAATATTGAATTCCATTCTACTCCATTACTATATATCAAGCAAGGTTAGTCTTTAGATAGCATTAACATTTTGAGCTCTTTGATTTGAACAGTCTGGTGTCTAAAGACCGAAGACAAAGCCCTACTAAACATCAACTAGTGCACTAAATTCTCCACTAGGCATGTTACCAATCCTTACAGCATCTTTGTACAATATTGCTATTCAGCTACACCTAGTTTTTTCAGCACCCACAAGACTATGGAATTCAATATAAAGTTGTTGGTTTTCAGCTAAAAACTTCTCTTGTGGATGTCTTACTAGGAATATGGCTAATGTGACACAAATTCTGTATTTTATTCAAGTTAATTCAATCCTCCTCTAAATGTAGGTATCACTACAGTGCACTGTACAATGGAGACAAGCACAGGTTGAACAAACAAAAACATACATTTTGCTGCATCATTTTCATGTCAAAATAAATATTTTCCAGGGAAAATTATACATCATTTGAAAGCTCTGGATGTGAACTTTCTTCTCATCTAGTTTTAATTAAAATCTGAGAGTTACATATCATGTCAGGGTCCCTCAAACACCCTGGTATTTCCATGCATTTACAAAGTTTGTCCCGTATTTTTTTTTTTTTGACTGCTGAATGGTAGCCCTCGTTTTAGTCCAATGCGCTGGAACGCTATAACTCAAGTTGTGTTGAAAATCATACAGTCACGAAGAGGAATGTTTTTGCTTTATTTTGATATAAAAATCGACGGGGGTAGGTCAGATAATCGTTATGAAATATAAAAATGAAAATTTTATCATTAATTATCACTTAAAAAAGAACTTATTTTCTTCAAGATTATAATAAAATCATAATAAAAAAATTTTTTCTCATGAATTCAATATGGTCATTGTTGAATCTGGCCACAATATGGTGAAAAAGTGCAAAGTCAATAAAGAGGGTGGTATACTGACGCTTCTTGATGTATTCGCATGCAGCGATAGGTGAAACTGACCACAAATCCAAGGCTTCAAATATTGAGTTCAAGCCAGAATTTTAAGAAATGTATACTTCTACAAAAAATGCACTAAATTAAGCTACAAGTTTTCTTGAACCCAAACTTAGTATGGAATTGTTGTATTGAAAATGTTGTTTATTCCCTTTTGCTGTTTTAATGTGTGTCTGAATTTTACCTAGCAGATATTTAAATTTAAATTATGTACATTTAAATTTCATTTTTCTTTGAGAAATATTGGTCAAATTTCACCAATAAAAATTATATTATGCAATGAATATAATTTTGTAGACAATTAAAGTCAGATATGATGTTTTTTTTCCCAATTTTGAATATAGTTCGATAATTTGTGGTAATGTTTATATATTTGTTTTGGGTTTTTTTCTCTCTCTCCTAGTAACGAGTTTGCTGTAACTTACAGATGTTGTTAAGCCTTTGATTTATGTTTTTAATGCTTAAAGCAAGGAATTAGTTTTCACATTTTGTTTGTTTTTTAATCTAGGTCTACATGCAATTTTGAGAAATGTATCAGGTGGTTGTGGGATGTGCTAAACACAACAGCTAAATCTCCCTTAAATCATACACCTCTTCATTTGAAAATATTTTCAAATTTTTTTATTTTTACCGAAAATGCTTTCCCATCGTTTTCAAGTGCATAGTGCAAACCAAATTGACCAAAGTTGGTCCGAAGGTGGTGGGGGAATCATAAATTTAAAAAAAAAGCTTTTTTCATAAAAAGCTTACCTCCACCCTCCCCATCATTTCCAAAACCGTGAGGCAAAAATAAAATTGGAAAGATCCCCGTCAAAATGTGGGCGTCCTGATCCGAAACTCTGCCATTTATTGCCATTTTTAATAGTCCATTAAAAGTTTTATTGAAATGGTCTCATATCCAAAAATCTCAGGATTTATTTAGTTCTATACCAACTACAAATGTACCAAAACTCAAATTCCTGTAGCTTATACTTTTGAATTTAACTAGGTCTGAAAAACTGCGAAATTGACTGTTTGTGACACGTAACAAAATAGGCTTTACATGAATATTTTAAAAATTGCCAAAAAGCAAGTTTTCTTTCCAAGAACCTGAAAAAATATAGGCAGCTGCTTTACCATGGTCATTATTAATGTGTGTAATTTGAATGTGATTATTACCTCAGTTTCAAAGATATGACGTCACAAATATGACTAATTATTCATTTAGGCTAATTAGGCAAGATTTCAACCAATCTGCTGACCATTCAGATTGTCTTATTCCCTAAAATATTCATCCAAATTTCTTTTTGGATGCTCTCTCAAGTACAGTAGAAATTACATTTAAATATTTTCAAAAATTCATGGTGATACCTAATTACACCTTACCATCTCTTCAAAATGTTGAGGTTTGTAGTGAGAATATTCAACATTCCAGCAAATCGTGACATTCAGGTAAATGCTGAATTCTTTCACTACAGGTGTTATTTGTAGAGATTTGGTTGCCACTTCTAGCATATTGAGTAACTACATAGATTTGCCATCATTGGTTTGGGTTCCCTTTTGGTTTGAGAAATGTGGTGATTAAATTTAGATGTCTGATCCTATGTTGTAAATAGTTGAATGGAATGTATTAGATGTGTTAAGTTTCAGAACTGTTATTATTTGACCCATTTTCAAAATTTTGAGAATTTGACACCGTTAGTAAGAGAAGTTTATTGTTGGTGAATGAAACGATTCCTTCATGTCTTTGTTGATATAAGCTTTGATTTTGTTAGTTCTGAGTTTATTAAACATTTGAATTTCTCAATTACTTTCTTGGTTTTCGAAAAAGTTATCAACATATTTGAACATAAATAAGATATGCTCTATTATTTACTTTATATATTTTTTTAAGAATGAGAGTATTTTTTCAGTGTATTCTTTGCCTTTAACTATTATGCTATTACCTTTTCCTGCTGAAAGTATTATGATGCTTTTGTTGTTCTGAAGAATATTCATGGAATTATTTTGCTTTGAGATATTTTGTGATATCAATGGAGGAGATAGTATCCACTAAATATTTGAATAATAAACCAAGTTCAGAATTGAGTGCAAGATGAAATAAATATTTATATATCATTAAAATTGACACATTCTTACCATATGATGATCACTTGTTTGATACAATAATGCCTGAAAGTTCAAACTGAGAGAAATGTATATATGTAAAATATTGCACCTGATGGTGATCAGAGAATCTATATAATATATATAGAGAATCTATATAATATATATAAAACAAAATAGTGATATGAATAGTTTTCCCAATACCTGTTATTGTAACATATTCAATATTTTCTTTTCATTCAGTTGCAGCCTCGAATGTTTCATGTTGCTGTAAATACTCGGAATTATATGCTGTTGATAGGAGGCCGGACTATAGATAGATCACCAATTAAAGATATTCTTTTGTATCGTTTTAAATGCAACACATGGCAGAACATTTCCTTCAAAGGTAATCATGCTATTTGGCACATATTTTATTTAAATTATTTGAAATTAACTTAATCATTATCTGAAATTATCTATTTATATAACATTAAAAATAGCTAAGAAAAAAAAAGATCATGAAATAAGTGTCAACAATGTCGCAATGATTGCAGACAAGAGATCAAGGCATTGAATATTAATTTGAAAATATGAAATGCTATTAACATCAAATATATTTTATCATAATATATAAAAAAAATTTCAATTCCATGTGTTTCTTAGTTGTTGTAAGAATTAAACATGAGATAGCAAAGAGATAATTAAAATTTCCTCATTCATTCATTGTGAGTATGACACCACTCATGGATGTGTCTGGGAGTGGCTTTCATTTGTCCCAAGTATAGCATCTGTAAAAATTCTCGCTGTAGACAAAAAAGTGTAAACACACCAGGTCAGTTTGGAGTGGCCTCTATCCAGATCAATGGATGCATGCATTTCATTGTAGTTATCTTCTCATCACATTGAACACTGGTAATATGTAGAGCGGTATCATTATCATCATCAGTTAACACCTGTCTTCCATGCTGGCATGGATTTGATGGTTTGATAGGATCCAACAGGTCAGCGGATTGCACTCCAAGTCTGTTTTGGCATGGTTTCCACAGCTGGATGCCTTTCCTAATGCCAACCATGTTACAAAGTATACTGGGTGCCTTTTCATGTCCCCATCCAGTTAACTTGCAAGACAAGACCCCCTCGACTAAGTGGGGGGTGTAGTATTGAGTGAGGTGGCTTTATGCCAGGTGTTGAGAGGCAAGAGTATGATTGGGGGATAGGAACAGGTGTCTTGCTGTCAAGGAGATACATAGCTACCCCAGCTGGAAAGAGGGAGTGAAAGATGCTGGTGATGAGGTGTCAGGATATATACTCAAGGTACAAGAAGGTGAATATGAGGAGAATAGGAGTAGAGGGACAGGAGTGGTAGGCAGGTAAATTTGCAAGAGTATGAGGAAAATTGTAGATGGTTAGAGGTGGGGATATAGGTGAATGCAGTGAATTGCAAACAGTGGAGGAGGCATGGTCAATGATAAATATCAGTTTGGGAGGAAAGGTGAAGGAAATAAGAATGTGTCAGAGAGGAAGAGGCAGGCGGCATTACAACAAATAGAATAGAACTATATAGGTGAGAATTAGAGAGATGATGTGAAGTGTGGGCAGGAAAGGCAAATACACAGAGACAGGGGCAAAGATCAGAGATAGGCTTGATTGAATACAGAGAGAGAGAGCCACAAACAATGGGGGTGTTGATGGCTGATATGAGAAGGTGTTTAATGGAAAAGACAGTTGTTAGGGATGATATTGAGAATGCAGGGTGGATGACAAGGTGAGGTGACTTCAAGAAATGGAGAAACTGGTTGTACTGATGTGGGGATGAAATATATGCATCTGTTTTCATATGATTACAGCAGCTGGGTAAATAATGCTGTAGTTAGAAGAATGGTGGAGGGATGGGTATTAGGAGGATGAATTGTGAGGAAGGCTTGACAGGCTTTGGACAAAATTATGGAAACAACTTTATATTTAACTATTTTTTTCTATTGGCAATATAACAAATTCAAAACAGTTCTAGTCTAAATATATGTGTTCATATGCAATATGTATACCTTGTACTTCATGATATAACCCTCCATTTATTGGAGATATTATATTTAAGTAAGTTAAAATGCATGACCTATCTGATTTCCAAAGAAGACAAATTGTTGGAGCATGGATGGTTGAATTGTTTAATGTTTCAAGAAATACTCTCTCTTAAACCATTTCAAAACCAAGCTCTGACAAACTTGTAGTGGAGTCAACTATAGCTATGTGACACAGTCCTGCTGCGGCTATTTCAGCTGGGTGCACATTAACATGAAAAAGCAGTTTTTCTGTTAGTTAAGTTAAGTTGTGCCTGGTTTCAGTTAGCCTGCAGACACCGAACAGTGAACACCACCTTTCCACTAACTCACCATCAGTCTGGCTCCGGAGATTCAACTAAGGACACCAATATCTGCTAAGTCCTCTCCACCAAATCAGCAACTCAACTTGCTATGACTCTGGCATGCTTAATATCCTCTTGCTCAAATTAACAGGTCAGCTCTGGTTAACAACCAGAAATAAATATCTATATATTAAATATAAACATGCCTTCTGATATTTATCTCTGCACATGCATACACCTTACATGCATATACAATCACTAAAATAACGACTTTCTCGCCTTTTTACATTGGTGACAACCTGACGTTCAAATATTTCTTTTTGAAATATTTGTCCAAAAAAAAAAATATTTAGAAAAAAGAGATTTGAACAACACATTGAGAAAACAAATATTTTATATAAAAAAAATCAAACATAAAAAATGAGCAAAGCTAACTATATTTTCTGTTTTTATGTTTCGACTGTTATTTCTGAGTAGCTCGAAAATGTTATCTTTTGTGCCTCTTTTCTGTCTGACTTTACTAATAACACCGATGCATTTTGACTTTCAAAATGGCTGCCTGTCTTCCTGAGTTGGCATTTGAAACTTCCATGTAGCCTCGTTGTGTATTATGTGTGCACATGCGACTCATCGCACACATTTTTCAGCTCGCCGCCTTTGAAGTTTATTTCACACTCAGTTGCTCCTGGAACGCTGGCTCTCTAACAACACCCTACAAGTTTGCATGAATAACGCCAACAATTTTTTTTTTATAGTGCAGTTCAAGAGATTCTTTTCTCTTTCTGTTCATACACGCATACATCTGAACATATTTTCATTGCGCACACTCGACATGCATGCATTCACATCTATAAGTTAAGTCGCATTTCGTTTTAGTAAGCCTGCGGACACTGAACAGGGAACATCACCTTTCCACTAACTCACCATTAGTCTGGCTCCGGATATTCAACCAAGGCCACTGATATCTGCTAAGTCCTCTCCACCAACACAATGACTCAACTTGCTCTGACTTCGGCACACTTAATATCCTTTCGCTTAGATTAACTGGTCAGCTCTGGTTACCAACTAGAAATAAATATCTATATTAAATATAAACACGCCTTCTGATATTACCTCTGCACACATACACCTTATTGAACAATTCACAATTGCTAAATTAATGATTCTCTCACTCTTCTAAAAGCATAATTCTGAGCAGAATGCAAATCTCACTGAGAGGGACCAAAGAATAGAAAAATGTATTGTATCTAAAAATCATTGAACTACAGCAGCAAAAGTGACAGTAGAGCTAAACCACCACCTTGCCAACCTTGTGTCAACCAGAACCATTTGCTGTGAGCTCTATAAAGCTGATACCATAGATGAGCTACAATTGCTAAACCTATCCAGACAATCAGAAGTGGCCATTTTGGAACAAGTTTATGTTTGGAGACAACCCAAAGAAGCTTTCAACTCTGACTGTTTGGCCCCTACCATGAAGCATAGCAGTGGCTCTGTGATTTCGGCAGCCATTTCACAGAATTTTCTTGGCCCTTTAGTTATTCTACATGGCAGAGTTAACACCAAGGAATATTGGAGTATTTTAGCTGATCATATCCATTCTATAGTACAACCATTGTTCCTGATCTTTGTGCAATCTTCCAGGATAATAATGTTCTGATTCACATGATTAATATTATTCAAAATTGTATGACGAGCTCAAAAGTAACTTGACTGCTTGGACTAAAGTATGTTTTACTTGAAGAATAGATCAGAATTTTTCTAAACCATTCAAAACCTGTATGAGTTAATACTATAATGTAGCAAAGCTGTGATTGATGCCCAAGGTGGATCAATTCTGTGTTAAATAATAAAACCTTCATTTAACAAGGTGTTTCCATTATTTTCTCTTACCTTCAGACATGGGGCAAAAGTGTAACATTGTTCTGTCCTATGTGTACTAAAAGATGGTTTCTTCAACATCTCCTCAAGAGCTGCCCCAGAGCCTTATCCAATGGCCACTACTGCTGGTGGCATGATCAAGTGCTCAGGGTGGTTGTGGAAGTGATATCGACAGCCATTCACTCCAGTAAATACCACTCCAGGAAAGAGGCTATCATCACTTTTCTCAGAGCAGGTGAGAAGGCCAGTTCACGGAAACTTCAACAACTATCATGCCTACTTTCCACAGCCCCAGACTGGCATCTGAAAGTGGATCTTTTAGAATGGGTAAAGTTTCTAGATCATATCATAGTAACAACACTCTGCCTAGATATAGTGATCTTCTCAAATTCCACCAAACAAGTGATCGTGTGGGAACTGACTGTGCACTGGGAGGAACACATGGAGGAAGCTCATATGAGGAAGCTTGCCAGATACCAGGAATTGGTAGAGCAGTGCAGAAATTGGTGCTGGCAGGCATGTTGCGAGGCAGTAGAAGTGGGCTATCGAGGTTTTATGGAGCATTTATTCTGTAAAGCTCTGGCTGGGTTTGGAGTTACTGGGGCATTGAAAAAGAGCGCTATAAATTCTATTACTGAAGCTGCAAGTAAGTCACTAGGTGGCTTTGGATAAAGGGGGCAAACCGATAGTTTGGTGCTACTAGAACGCAAGCTGAGACTTGATCAGCCCTGGCTGGGTCAACAGGGCAAGGGAGTCCGATGTTAAAACCTCTTGAGATCCCTTTGAGAAACATCACTAACATTGCATTTCAGAGATTCCATGAGATGTAACTTAAACCTAAACTATACATAGTTTGTATATCTATATTTGTGTGTGTGTGTGTATGTATGTATGTATGTGTGTGTGTGTGTGTGTGTGTGTATGTATGTATGTGTGTGTGTGTATGTATGTATGTATGTATGTATGTATGTATGTATGTATGTATGTATGTATGT
>JAOPUL010003171.1:3344565-3354736 GCA_027564515.1 Octopus rubescens | reverse complement strand
GATTCATTCGACTAAAATTTCAAGGCAGTGCCCCAGCATGGCCGCAGTCTGATGACTGAAACAAGTAAAAGATAAAAAGATGTATGAAAAAAAAGGTAACAAGTAACATCCCTCTCTATTCTCTATCCAGATACTCCCCCCTAAAACTTCAACTAAAAATACTCTCTATCCACATGTTCTACTTCAATGCATTCTATTCTTTACATTTTTATCTCCCCTTTATTCAACAGATTCAATCATTTCCAATTTTCTTTCAATTTTATGGATGAATTATTTGTTGTCAAACTTTTAAATTATAGAACAATACTGTGGTTGTTCAATTTAAAAATGGTTTCTAGGTATTGTGTGCATATGTGTATATATATATACTGTGAATGTTATGTGTGTGTGTAGAGTAGAAGTTGTGTGTACAAATAGATGTACAACAACTAATGTTATGCTTAGAGCTCCACATAGATTTTCATAATCCAGTCTGCTTTTTTTTTTATTGTTGTTAATTAACTTCTATACAGAGTAATATTATTAATTATGAGCTACAGAGCAAATATCGGAGAAATAAGGATAAACACAAGTTTCTATTATACTTCTTATGTGCATTTCACCATTCTGGTTGTTTAGAGTCCTGCAATAGGAGTTCCAAACTGTATTTAGATGCTCAACTACAATAGATCATCAAGGAATGTTTTATTGCATTGAGTTACTGATAACTATGTGGTAGAGCATCTAAAAGAACTTGGAAACCCTATTGCAGGGCTCCAAATGACCATCATGATGAAATATGTATATATTAATAAAAACTTTTGTTTATCATTATTTATCATATATATATATATATAATTGCAAAAATCAGTGGAAGGTGTTACACTGAATTTACATATATTGCAACGAGTGGAATTGACTGTCATAACTAGTGATGAGTATCCATCACTGATGATGATCAAATAAGATTGAAATCACGTGATACGGTGGTCTCTGAACCGAGTTGTGACAGGAGTTCCCTCTTTGCAATACATGAGTGCGTGGGACGCACCGACTAACCAGCTGGAAAGGGCGCTTTCCTGGGGTTAAAATAGCAGTATTTTTGTTTTTCCATGTTAAGTTGGCCTTGGAGATTAATATATATATAGCAAATAATTATAATGGTGACAGGTACAACATCAAAAAAATTTTTCCTTTTAAATTTACATTAGGTCATACAGCATAATTAATTGTTTACCATGACTAACACGCGTTTCTGCTACAAAGAGTATGTGCAGTTGCACATGTAACCCAGCATAATCTTCTGTGCACCTTCATTCAGAGTCCTTCAGTTATCGTGATTTGGAGCGAACTGAGTTAGTCTTTTACTTTCGGCCTTTGCCTTTCCCTTGGACAACATCAGTGAAGAGAAATCTAATATGACTATTAAGAATTTTTTAATCTATGTTGACCCCCCCCCCCACTTAACTCCAGTGCTGGGTGGGGACTGGGGATGGAATCTATGTTGAATTAGGTCAAATCGTATCTAGGCATTCTAACATGGTTATTCCTAGGGTTAAAGGAATGAAAGAAATTTTATTTTATTTATGTCGATCGGTTCCCATCATCATTTTTAAGTTGCACCCTCTATAGTATTGGCTAATTGTTATTTGTAGGCTTGATTCTCTTTATGTATCACTAGGATTTATAGAGAAAAAAAAAGGAAAGTATTTTAAGCTAGTGATAATCATCTATTAAGTTTGGGGTTTCGGCCAGATAATTGCTCAACTTATACCTCCATCAATCTACATTTCCCCCTTATGTGTAGGGTATCAGAAAGTGCTTAAATGTTTTCCTGTGCATGTGTAGGCATCTCAAGGCCTGTTCTAGTCTACAGTTAATTAATTTTTGTGTTTGGATGTAAGGATCTGGTACATTTCTTCTATGCATAAATCACATCCCTGTTTTATATGGAGTAAAAAAAAAGTAAAGACCCCCTTCAGTCATGAATGACCATGGGCTTGCACATAGAAAGCTCCTATCCTAGGCACAAGTCTGGGCAAGGTTGTTTGTGAAAGACCAGCAGTCGCCCATGCATACCAGTCTCCCCTCTCCATGCCATTGATGTTGTCCAAGGGAAAGGCAAAGGCCGATACAGCTTGGCACCAGTGATGCCACAACTCATTTCTACCGCTGGGTGAACTGGAGCAACGTGAAATAAAGTGTCTTGCTGAAGAACACAACACACATGGAGTCGCTGTGCTAAATATATCCCATTCTATTCTAAAGTTAGCATTTCTGTCTTTGAGACTCCAAATTAGGTTGCTTAAGCTTATGCTGCTGCGCTTAGTTTTATTATTAAATGAATTAACGTGGTTAGCCTGTCTTGCTTTGAATTTTGTCGATACTCTGCCTATATAGAAGTAGGAATTCTTCTCCGATGTGACTGTACATCAATAAACTAAGATTTTCTCATACATTGCAGATTTTATTTTGTCCACAATTACATAGATTTCTATTCTTGTTATCCTACCCATGTAAGTGGTGTTCATATTAGATCTCCCCCTATTTGCGTATCTAAATGTTCACTATCATTTACATTCTGGCTACTGTCTTGGGTTTCACAGCTGTTATTTGTAGCGCTTCCTTAGCCTGGTCCTGTCTTGATGGACGTAGTGGGCGTTACGTCCCCTTCGTTACTCCTCGTTATTCTATTGCTATTGATCCCCTGGTTATATTTACTTGTAGTGTTTTTAATCATACCCCGCTTGCTACTAACTGTTCCAGCTCCATATCCTTGGTTACTACTGCTATTGTTCATGCTATTATAGTCATTTCCCCTATTACTATCACCAGCTCTCATGAACCTAGATAGTCTCCTATTGTTATGTGCAGCTATAATTTGTGCTAGATTATTACTAGTTAGTCTTATATTGTGCCTATGGTATTTATTCGATTTAGGAAAGTGTCTATTTATTGCTTGGAACACCTGCTTTGGAATGTTGGAAGTTATTTGCCTAGTGAATACTGCATTATACCATAGTATAGTCCTCAGATTGTTATACCCGTGTGTGTTTCTATTACTATAGGAGATAGAGCTATTATTATTATAGATGTAACGGCATCTATTTTTTACCTGGTGGTTGTCCTCATATTTGACATGTGGACAATGTTGTTGTTTGGTGTATTTCTGTGCCTGGAGTGGTATCCCCTCTCCTCGCCTAAATCTTTTTTTACTATTACCTTTGCTATCATTTTTACCAGGGAATTCAGCTGTGGATTCTTTCATGTGTTTGTCCTTTTTATTGTTTGTGTTCCATGTTATGTCCTCTATCCCTATTTCTAGTCTTGAAAGTTATGTCCTCTATCCCTATATCTTATTTTGCATCAGTAGGGAAATTCCACAAATAGGAAGTGGATTATACAGGGATGATGCTCTGTTCACCTTACACAAAGCTACCAACGTTAAAATAGAAAAGTATAGGAAAAAATTATTTAAGTTCTTCAAAGGCTTCTCCTCTAATTTAAATTTTTCCACAAGTTTTTTCGCCTGTAAATTTATAGTTAGTTTTTTAGTACCTCTTTTTTAAACAGAATGTGCATTCTAAGTTGTATAAGTTACCGGTTTTGTCCGCATCCACGGGGATCCCAGTTTTCTTTTTGAGTTCATTCCCTAGTATGTGCAACTTCCTTAGGTGTTGGTTCCTTCTCAAAGAGAATTTGTGGAATCTAATGTTCTTTAATATATTCCAAAGTTCATCCTCTAATCCTGCTAGTTTCAGATTTGGTGGTGGGAACTTCAGAGTTTTGAAAAAATGCTGCATTACCTCATTGTTTGTTGTGTTGTGTTTCTTTCTGGTCAAAACAGTATGCACACTACCTCATACGACATACAATGGAGTTTTAAGTATACTTTTCTGGGTGGCAACAGGATATCGTTCAGAGTTGTATCGATGGTATACAGCATAATTAATTATTTACAATGACCGACTCGTGTTTCTGCTGCACAGTGGTGTGCGGTTGCACATGCAACCTAGCATAATCTTCTGTGCACCTTCATTCAGGGTCTTATTTATTTATTTATTTTTAATATAGTTGTAGTGCATCTGAACACTGCATACAACAATTTTCTTTCATTTCTTATAATTCAAAACTCTCGAACATGCATGTAAATAATTTGTAACACGGTTTTGATGGTAAATTATATATTGTTTAGGCTGCGTGTTGATCCCATATAAAACCAAGTTAACAGAAAAGTTCTTGTAATTTTGCAACCCTGTGCAAACGTTTGAGCATAATTTATTCTGTATTAATATGAAAAGATGTTCATGCATTACAATGAATACATATAAAAGCAGTAAGGTGGAAATAACATATGACATGCAAAGATAATGTCTGTTCAAAAGTTTTGAAATATTAAGTAAATATACGGGTGCCATGTCATGTCTTCTTTGATATTCTCGATTGAATATGCAGCCATTAAAACAGCTATAGAGTTAATAGAACGGAGGGACTGGGAAGAGGACTCGGAACATTCCCGATGTAAATTTTCCAAAGCCCCCCCCCCCCCCGTTTGTCAGCGTGCATTTTTTCCCCTCATATTCGTTAACTACACATTATTTTACACCTATCATACTATAGAGATTAACCGTTTTTTTCTTACGGAGGGTGGGGGGTGCGAGGTAGGTACTAGGTGGTCGTAGGATGTACTAGAAACAACAGTTACACCTCCCATAAATCATACACCTTTTCATTTGAAAATATTCTTTCTTTTTTTTTTTCCTACCGAAAGGCTTCTACCTTGGTGCAAAGAAAATTGGCCAACATCGGTCTGGAGGGATGGTGAAAAAAAATCATATATTTTCAAAAATGATTTTTCATGAAAAGCTACCCCCCATTATTTCCAAGGGCGTGTTGAGAGAATCCCCGTCGAAACGGAGAAAATCCAGCATATGAGGGCGTCATGATCTGAAACTGCCTAACACACCTAAACCATAAAACATCTCTTAGAAAATATGATACACTCGGAATAAAGACTCCAATCCCAATTCACGAAGAGTTTACATCTACGGTAACGTGGTTTATTTACTCATTAGACAAGAAAAGGTACAACATATTTCCTAACTCTAATCAATAAAATTAATCAGCGATTGATTTATAATACATTTGATTATGAAAGGTCTAGCAGTTAACTATTATCAAAGAAAGGATCAGGTTTCTAAATACCAAATAATTAAGATTTTTTTAAAATCCACATTATTAAACAGAATTTAAGTTGACGAATAAAATGGATTTTTGGTAATTTCCTATTTGACGTTTGTAAAATCAGTGATTCAAAAACTTTATTTCAATAAAACATTTCATAATTATAAGTGGTACATACTGCGAACAGCGAGTGAAAATGTTAGACTTATTTTGAATAGAGTTTCGCCTTGGGCATATATGAGAATGCTTCAACAATCCATGGCGGGCACACCAAGCAATAAAAGTCGCTGAATCTGACAAAGATCTAGCCAGTAATCGTAATTGTATGCCTTTCATTTATTATCTGCTGATCTGTAAAGTATTTCGTTGGGATTCACAATAAAACGAGGAGCAGCAGGGTGTCCACAAGACATGCTAATCGAGTTGAAATTAAATTGAAACTAAAACAAATTCGATTTTACGAACATCAAATAGGAAATTACAGGGGGGGGGGGTTGTTTTTTTTTTTTTTGTGTTAAAATATATACAAGTAATCTGGCTGAATGTATACAAAGAAAACGAAATAGTTTAACCTGACAAACTTTCATAACCTCCGAAACAATAAGTGCTTTCATGCTTCGATGAAGAGTTTTCCAATCAAGGACCGAACTTGGTAAATAATTCCATCTTTCTAAAAGTGGACGTAAATCTTCAGATTTACATCGCATTAAAGTAACTCGCAAACATGTTAGAGGCAAATCAGATAATGAAGGAAACACCAATTTCATCGCTTTGAAAATAATTGAGATTTGAATATGGCGGCGTAAATGATAACATCCGGGTACCTTGTCACATGATCAGATCAATTGTAGACGGCTGATGTATTTCTAACAACTTATTTTAAAGTCAGTCATTTATTGACAATACATGACGTACATATTGAAAACACTATAGAATCGTAGCATTACATTTACATTCAATGAAAATGTAGATAATTTAATTATTACATATATAACACGTATGTATATGATACATATATAATACAAAACCGAAGAAAACACAAACATGAATGAAGAACAAGAAAAAAGTGCTTCAATTGGTCATACACCAACCTACCACGGCATTTCCACGAGATGACAGATGATGTCCGTGAAGGCGATTGATTATTCCAACGCCTTAGCTTCGCCATCGCCCGTGGTAATGCTGCGAGCACGTTGGCTTGTTTCAGTAGGTTCCGTTGTGCGACCAATAGAAGTACTTATGTATTATATATGTATCATATACATACGTGTTACATATCTCGTTTAGCACCCGGTGACAAAATAAAAAAAAAAGTCTAATAGGTGTAAAATAATGTGTAGTTAACGAATATGAAAAAAAAAAATGAACGGGGAGGGGGGAGGACTCGGAACATTCACATCGGGAATGTTCCGAGTCCTCTCACCAGTCCCCTGTTCGTCAGCGTGAATTTCTTTCTTCATATTCGTTTAATACACATAATTTTACACCTATTACATTTAATAAATAAAACAGAGGGGTGGTGAGAGGACTCGGGACATTCACACGATCAAAATTACAGGGTCCAGGACCCGGTGACAAAAACGAAAAATAAATTAGTGTAATAGGTGTAAAATAATGTGTACTTAACAAATATGAAAAAAAAATTGAATGCTGACAAATAGGGAGGGGGGAGACGACTCGGAACATTCACACGATCAAAATAACAGGCTCCGAAAACTAAACCTAAACACCCGGGCACAAAAACGAAAAAAAAAAATAGTGTAATAGGTGTAAAATAATGTATAGATAACGAATATGGAAAAAAAATTAACGCTGACAAACAGGGAGCGGGGGAGAGGACTCGGAACATTCACACGATCAAAATCACAGGTCCTAAATTATCTAGTTTAGGACCCAGGCACAAAAACGAAAAATACATAGTGTAATAGGTGTAAAATAAGGCATTGTCAGAGCTAAGGCGCGTGCTCTAAGACAAGAGGGAACGAAAGTCGCTTGATGGGCCCGAGTGGCAGAGGCGCAACGTGGCAACGAAGCCAACATTCGGTCTTTCCTGGCCCAAACCAGGCGCACAGTAGTCGAGCTCGAGCAGATGTGTGTGGTATTTCAGCAGCACTTTGCCCAACTGTTTGGGACGATGGACATCAGTGCTTACCTCGTCTCTCGAAAAAGGCCGTAGAGTGTTGCGAAATGCCGATAACAGCCGCCAAAATACGGGAAGCGATGATGCACTGCGGACAAATTGTCTGATTTGGATGGTCTGCCCTACGAGCTTTACTACTATATGCCAGACTTGTTTGGCGACCTCTTAGCAGATATCTACTGCAGCTGGCAACAGAACGGGAGACTTCCTAATTCTGTGAGCCGAGGAGCAGTAGCATTGCTGGGAAAAGACGCACACAGGGGAGACGAAATAAATAAATTTAGACCTATAACACTGTTGAACGCAGATTTCAAAATTCTAGCCAAAGTATTAGCAAAGAGGTTGGCGCTTGTTGGCGAGAAACTGATTGGTGATGCGCGATCCCAAGCAGATCCATCCACGACAATTTCCACCTCATGCAACACATAATAGACAGGGTGGGTAAGGAAGTTAGCATGGGTGGGGCTCTGATCAATTTAAATCAATCTAAAGCCTTCGATAGGATCAACTACCAATACTTGGCAGCCGTCCTCACGCGGTCGGTTTCAGTTCCATTTTCCGTGGCTGGATCGCTGCTATGTAAAGCAACATTTGCTCGGTAGTTCGGGTGGATGGTTACCTTTCGGAACCATTCAACATCATGCGTTTGGTCTGTGAAGGGTGCCCACTCTCGTCTCTTCTCTATGTACTAGCTTTAGAGCCACTACTGCGGAAACTGGGGGCATTGAGAGGCATCCCGCGCGAACTAGGACGTGGGAGAACCGTGTCGGCAAACATAGACGACGTCACCGTGATAGTGTCGAACAGCAAGCACATAGAGCTGGTCGGCGCTGCTTTAAAAGAATACGAGGTGGTGACAGGAGAAAAAGTCAGTGGGCCTGCAGCTCGGAACATGGAGAGGCAGGCCCATGTCATCCAATAGCCCAGTTGGACGCTGGACGGAAGCAACGGTTAAATTACTCGGGGTCTGGTTTACTTCAGAACTCCAGGTGGAGAACAACTGGGACGAGGTGACGGGCAGAGTGACCAATCTCACGCAGAAATGGGCCGAGAGAAAGATATCCCTGA
Source organism: Octopus rubescens (assembly GCA_027564515.1). Lineage (NCBI taxonomy): Eukaryota > Metazoa > Mollusca > Cephalopoda > Octopoda > Octopodidae > Octopus > Octopus rubescens. Next base: position 3,346,365 of record JAOPUL010003171.1, on the reverse strand, counting down.
AAGGCCGGGAAGATGTGACGAACGTCTACATCGCCTCCATTATATATTATCGCCTGACCGTCGTGCCCCAGTTTCTGTCTGACTAAACTGGAGCGGCTGCTCTTCCGCTTTCTGTAGAAGGGACGCGTTCCACTGGCCAGGCACCCAATTTGCTGTCAACACCCGCTGGATTGCAGGCTGGGCATGCCGTAGCTGCTGATGCGCAGACATGCGCTGAGGCTGCGATATGTCCAGTGTTTCCTAAACAGTGAGCAAGTGTGGTCACCGTTTGTCAGACACGATTTCCCGTAGCTTGTCTTTTTGTCCGAGCTGCAGTCCAGGATCCAGCGTAGACCGAAGCAGGGCGCTTGGCACCTACAGTGTCGCCAGGCGCTCACAGCCCTCTCTCAGTCGGACAATGCGGTCGGTGGAAGTTCCACTCAGGTTTTCTATAGAGAGTTAGTGGTAAGTAAGTGCGACGACTTTCTCGGGGAGACTATGGGCGTCGACGACAATGAGCTGGCTGAACTGTTCCGGAGGACGTTATGGATAACTTCCAGATGTTACTGGCCTGGCAGTGCTACCGGGGGGAATTGCCGGTTCGAGATAAACTCTACAGGCATGGAAGTGCTGTCAGCCGGGCTTGCCCGAGATGTGCGCAGAGCAACGAAACTGTCCTGCACGCCTTCGTCCAGTGCCTAAGCATTGCTGACTTGTGGGTTTATGTCGAACACCTGTTGTCGCGTATAGGACGGATCCGGCTATCGTCTGAGTCCATCGTGAAGATTGCCCCGCCGCCTTCCTTTGGTCCGGAAAGGCGGGCAGTGTTTCTTTGTCTGGTGGCCTTAGCGAAAGAGATTGTGTGGGGGACCAGGTTGAAAGGGCTAAAGACAGACACTTTCCTCTTTGGTCAAGTCCTCATCAACTTTTTCAAGTTCCACTTGAAAAGGAAAGTGAGGGTGGAGAGGAAAGTACTGCCTCCCAGTAATTTTATGAAAAGATGGGTGAATGTGGCGCGAATGGCTTTAGAAAAAGGATAGATGTGAAAGAGAGGGGAGAGGGCACTACGTTCTGAATTCAAATTCTGCCGGGGTCGACCTCGACGGAATTTGAACTCAGAACATAAATACGGACGAAATGCCGCTAGGCATTTTGCCAGGCGCGGTAACGATTCTGCCAGCGTGTCGCCTTATATAATATTGGTTTCAAATTTTGGTACAAGGCTAACAACGCAAGGTCGGAAGAAATGCCGCTAAGCATTTATTCCGGCGCAGTAACGATTCGGCCAAGCTCGCCGCCTTATATAATATTAATATTTTGTAATATTTCTTATATTATATGAATATTAACAACAAAATTAGACCATGTGTATTCATAGCACATGCGAATCACCGCGGTGTTACCACCTCATTGTGAGTCTCCTCAGCTAAAGTTACAATTTACAAAATTGTTTTGCAAATCTTACCACACTATTAGTAACTGAGTGAAAGATTTTTTTCTCCTTCTTGTCACTTTATTACAACTTCATTCACAACATAAAAACGTAATGATATAAATTGACAAATATTAATTACCACAATATTGTTGCTAAAACACCAGAAAATTTGACGAAAGTAGCGCGTATAAAAACACGATAGAGCAACGAACACACGAAAAACGATAAAAAATAAAATTCGGCTGGATAATAATAATAATAATAATAATAATAATAATAATAATAATAATAATAATAATAATAATAATAATAAAGCTATATGCAAAAAATGAGAAACAGCTTGAAAGCCTTATACACACAGTTCGCATTTTCTCAAATGATGTAGG
>JAOPUL010003171.1:3251056-3265719 GCA_027564515.1 Octopus rubescens | reverse complement strand
CCTCTAACTATATATATATATATATATATATATATATATATATAAGTGAATTACGAACGATGAGAATGAGTGCTCAACACCGCATTGGTGTATGAATATTCATTATTTATGAATTAAGGCTACCATTGGTTTCTTACGGAATAAAATTCAGTATTCTTTTAGGTCTGTTACACAGACAAACAGGTGATCGGCTCTATATTGTTATCAGGCCATGTCCAAAATCTCGTGAGAATTGAGTAGGAAAATATCGGGGTAACTCTTTGTAATGAATGAATTAATTGTTTTAGGTATTTTTGGGGTATTATTTCCCTTGGACTATAAATTGTGTATGTGAAATGTATTACACTTGAAGTGTACTTATGTATATTTAGTTGTACAGAATTTTTCATGGACTTGTGTTGTTCGTATGTGTTATACGTCTTACATGTCAGTATAATGTTTGTTTTAACAATGCATGTTTTAATAATGCATGTTTTATATGCAGTACATATTTATAAACGTGTTTCAACATGAAGTTTCAACATCGAATTTGTAGTTTCAACATTAAATTTAGATTGTTTGTTCATTTTTTGTAGTGTTTTGGGTGTATATAGAGCTCATTTATTTGTGTATTGGGGGCATGTATCTTCTGTATGTAGAGTTCGTATGGTGTATATGTTTTGTACTTTCGTCCAGAGCAAGAGATGTTTATCCTGGTTGTAGCGGCGGAATATTTGGTAGTTTTCTTTGAAATATTGGTGTGTGAGATATTGCTTATGTATGCAGGGGAAGAATGTTTCATCCCTTATATTTATGATATTAGCCATTGTTTGTATAATGTTTAGTTTTTTTGACTTTAGCAATGATACTCCATGTAATCTAGGGTTTGCTTATTCCGCCTTCGTTCAATTTTCATATCATATTGGATAGGTATGTTGCATGTCTCTTATTTATGTCTCTGAATGACGATAGATGTTGCGTATATCTATTTTTGAAACAGTTACCCGTCGTACCAATATATATCTTTGGTGCTCCGTTGGAATCCGTGGTTTCGGCCTTGTATAAAAGTTTTTTTTCAAGGCAGTTATTATTCAGAGGGCAACGGTTTGGGTGCCTACAGTTGCAGCTTCTTTCAGGAGTATTCCTGATGGAGTATTATTGTGGATGAGTATTATTTACCCTATGTCAGGGAGGCAACTATAGCTAACCTTAACAGTGTTTCTATTGAAGATTTTATGATATTTGTGTTAATGTAGAAAATGGTTGTCTATAAGTGTTAAGAATTTCCTAGCTATGTTGGAAGACACATTCATGCTATAGGGAGGATTGAACCATAATATTTTTCTTTGCATCTTCTTGGTCTGTCTACATTTAGTTCAATATAGTTTATGTTATTTTTGAATCCGGACCTTTCTAATGCAGTGTTATAGTATGGGACAGCTTTATCGAAAGTGGCTTTGTCAGCAGATAGATTTGAAATACATTTGCTGATGTTGTTGACTACTTGCTTGATGATTGATGGTGGGTAATTGGAGCCGACAAAGCCACTTTTGATAAAGCCGCCCCATGCTGGTGCCATGTAAAAAACACTCAGTACACTCTGTAAAGTGGTTGGCATTAGGAATGGCATCCAGCTATAGAAACCGTGCCAAAACAGACAAATGGAGCTTGGTGTAGCTCTTCGGCTTGCCAGCTCCTGTCAAACTGTCCAACCCATGCCAGTATGGAAAACAGACGTTAAATGATGATGATGATTATAACCTCAGTAAATATGGAGAGGTATTCATTGATATGTGGTTGTATAAATTAAAGCTAAACAAAAAGATCCTTACAAAAATGAATTGATTATTTACAACACTAGAATTTGCAATAATTCTGAATATACAAGAAATATTAATATTTTGTAGATAATTTATACCTAAATTAAAAACAGCAAAAAAAAAATCAATATCTATTGATCAATATAATCATTAATGAAAACAAGACTTACATTTCCCATAAATGAGAATCCCATTCAACAATGATTCTTAGAGGTAGTTCGTCTAAATGTCCATCATGAACACCTAAAACTCTAAAAAAATCATATTAATACAACATTGAATTTACAACAAAAAAATAGTATCAGGTGTGAGTAAACTGCTAAAAGGCACATTACTTTCCTGGGATTAAATTTGTAATTTTTTAATCATTTGCTTGATCAGCAAAAACAATGTAGTTTTCCATTTCAATAGTCAGATAGCCCAAAAACTGGACTGTTTTTCTTTTATTTAAATTTGTGTAAAACTATTTCTTTTATAAATTGAAGGAAACTAATATCATCTTAAATCTTTGTGCAATTGTCCTAATTTCTATGTATACCACAGTAGTAGTCACACCTTACTATTATCAGACAGTATGCTGAAATTCAGATTAATATAGGTATTTCTATTAATTTCTAAGTGTTCAAACTTAGAAGTTCTATTATTGATAGATTAATTTTATTTAAAAGTAGATATTCTCTTAGATGAGTTGAGATCACCAGCATCCATTTTCCTTGATGGTATGGTAAAGGATTTTTCTTCATCTTTTATAGCTGTAGGTATAGTAAACTATCACTAAGTATTGTGGCACAGTTTCACACATTAGTTTGTGCCTTTAACTTATTGCTATTTTCTCATTCTTCCAGTCTACATCTAAAGTCTTTTCTCCGAAGCCACTGTAAGTCTTCACATTCAGCTTCCTTAAATTTTGAAATCCTGTAGTGCTTTCTCCCAATGCTGTTAGAAACTAGAGATTTTGACAAAATATAGTTAGTCCAGTATAAAAATTATATAAATATAACTATTGCATGAATTTGGATGAAATTTGTTGATACAATATAATCCTGTTTACTATAGGCACAAGGCCTGAAATTTTTGTGGAGTAGGGTTAGTCAATTACATCGACCCCAGTGCTCAACTGGTACTTAATTTATTAACCCTATAGAAATGAAAAGCAAAAAGCAAGGTTCAGTGGAATTTGAACTCAGAATGTAAAGACAGACGAAATGCTGCTAAGCAATTTGCCTCACATGCTAGTGATTCTTCCAGCTAGCTGCCATATTTGTTGATACAATATAATGACCATTGGTGTACATTGTGAATGTGGCTTTTACCTGTTATGTTGATTTTTACTTGGAGGTTGAATACGAAGAAGTTGATTACATGTAAGTGTTTTCACATATATTTACAAGATTTAAATATCTGGGTATCGATTTCCTGATTAAATCTTTAATAAATAAATAACAATAAATAAATCATTAATAAATAATATCACGAAACTCTAACCCACTGCTTGAAGTATTAACCACCATTAAACTTGAAAGACGAATGGAGGAAAAAAATCTACAGAAATTTACTTGATAAAACACAAAATTTTTAACACATATGGTGCAAACAGGAAGTCTTTTGACAAGTTATTTTTAAAATGAGGTTAAACATCATTTCTAGCACAAAGGGTGTTTAATTCCAATTTTTTACCCCAAAATAACACTACCATTTGAACTGTGGTTTCATGTATCCCAGGACCTGGCAACAAGTGCAGAAATCTGATGTACAGGATCTTAAGAGTGGGTCAAGCACTGGATGAAGTCAGGCGAGTGGAAGGGAGAAGCTGAGGGACCTGACTGGGAGTGAAAGGAGAAGTGATATCAGATAAGGAAGTGAGAGATCAGAGTGGTCTGTTTTGGACTCAGTGGGGTTGGCTAGAATGGATGTGTGGTTGGAGTCTCTGGATTCTAGATTCTGGTGAGTGGTTGGGGTAGTAAGGTTCTCAGAGTTGCATAGCAAGTTCAAGTTGGCAATTGAGGAGTTCCTTTTAAAGTTGTTTCCAGAAGTTAATGAATGAGAATTTTTGTCCTTTATATAAGCTATTTCAACACCTTCTTTTGTCTTCTTTCTTCAATGTTTAACATAGCAATGAAAATAAGGATTGGCAGCAATGTTCTCAGGCTCTTTTCGAACAAAGGTGATGTCATGGCCTGGATTAAAAAAGGCTTGTCACTAAGTTGTAAGAAATACAGGATGTGGTGAACCTCATGCTTCTATATATATATATAGAAAGAAGTGTGTTGAATTTGTATTGGGAGATGGATAAGTCAAACCAATTAATGATTGAAAAGACCAAGAAGTGGTTAAAACATACATCAAAGGTATGTTCAACGTATACAGCAAACTAGAGAGGGTGAGATGGATCAGAGAACAGGTGAACAATTGTTATGGGGATAATAATAATGGAAATCCCCTCCCACGTGATGAGTTGGTATGTGCCAGGGGTATAAGATGGTAACTTAGGAAGTAGAGAGAGACAGAAGTCAGTGACATCGGTCTTAGATAGTTGTGTTTCTTTACTTGTATAACTGAGTATACTGCTAGACAGAACGGACAATTATAACAGTCAGGCATTAGATTATAACAGTGACGATGAGGAATTAACAAACTCACAAGGATTAAACAAACTCACAAGGAGTTACGAAACTTACAAAAGTTTTGTGCAAATTTTTACGGCATACAAAATCGTAAAATTATGGAAGAATTGTTGGTCGGTTTGCTCGAGTTGCATAAACAGCAGCAACAAAAATTACTAGTACAGCAACATGCTACAATTAATGAATAGAAAGTCGTCTGAAAATGCTAAAATGGTGTTTTTCAGATTATGTTGCAAACTCAATTTAAGCATGAACCAGACGAAGGAGTTACCTTGGAGGTGTACTATAGAAGATATGAACAAATCATCAATAAAGAGTGCAAAGATTGGGACAACGATATGACAACACGTCTAATCCTAAGAAAACTGGCAGCAGGAGAACATGAGCGTTACAGCAATTATGTACTCCCAAAAAAACCTGACATAAATTTAAAAAATACAATAGACATATTGTGTAAAATTTTCAGCAAGAAAAGCTTGTTCAATACATGCTGGAAATGCTTGAACCTAGAAAAGAACAACAAGGAGGACTATATCACATATGCTGGTAGAGTAAATAGAGAATGTGAAAGGTTCAAACTGGAAGAGTTAATGCCAGACATGTTCAAGTGTCTGATATTTACTTAGGGACTAACTGTAGATAAAGACTCAGAAGTAAGAACAAGAATTCTCGCTAAGCTGGAATAAAATCAAGTGGTAACCTTACAACAAGTGTCAGAAGAATGTGAAAGGATAGTAAATCTAAGACACGACACAGAGAAAAGTGAACATAAAGATTGCACCCAAGTAAAACAAGTGTGTCGGAGAATACAAGACAGGAAATAACTCATGTTTTACATGTGGAGGTCTACACCTGAGAAAAAACTGCCCATTTAAGAATGTGAAATGTTTCTGTTGTGGAAAATTTGGACACATAAAATCACACTGTAAAACCAACATGACAAAACGTTGGAACAAAGAAAAAAAGGCAAACAAAATGTTGTCGAAAGAAAATGGTAATGTGACAAAGAATAAATTCATAAATGTGAAAATTGAAGATATAATAGTAAAAATGCAGTTAGATACGGAAGTGATATTACCATTGTGAATGAAGAAACTTGAAAATATATCGGTAAGCCAAAATTGAGTAAATCTACAAAAGTAGCACATGGTGTTAAAGATTGTATTTTGTAGGTGAATGTGTGTGTAATGTGACATTTCGTAACCAAATGAAAACGACAAAAATATGTGTTAAAAAATTCAGCAAATCTGTTTGGCACAGAGTGGATGGAACTGTTTAAATTGTGGGATACGACCTTAAGTATTTTGTGTGGGAATATAGTCATTTTAGTCGAAGGTTCAAATACGGCTGAGGGATTGAAAAAAAAAAAAGAAAGTTTATTCCCAGATGTTTTTTCGGATGAACTAGGCTGCTGCACAAAAACAATGGCAAAAATTGTAATAAAACAAAGTGCAACACCTGTGTTTAAAGCCAAAATGTAAGGTACCGTTCGTGGCACTAGAACAGGTAAATAAGGAACTGGAAAGAGTTGAAAGCCTAGGAATAATTGAAAAGATGGACTACTCAGAGTGGGCAGCACCTACGGTCTACAAAAAAAAGAAAAATAATAAGTTATGAGTTTGTGCAGACTTTTCAACAGGTTTAAACGATTGCTTAAGTCCTTATAACTACCCATTGCAGAGTCCTGAGGAAGTGTTCGCAAAGATGAAAATTAAACCTCTCGGAGGCATACTTACAAATCCAAGTAGCAGAAGAATGCTCACAGTTACTAACCATTAATACACACTGTGGCTTATTTAGATTTAAGCGGCTTCCCTTCGGTGTAAAATGGCTCCTTCCATATTTCAACAAGTAATGGACACAATGCTGGCGGATTGTGATTTTGATATCGCCTATTTAGGCGAGGTCCCAATAAAAATCGAATCACACGAACAACATGTAGAGGGTATTTGAAAAGATAAGAGAATACAGCTTTAAGCTAAGTGAAGAAAAATGCGAGTTTTTTCTGGAATCAACAGATTGAACTTTGAGGAAAGGAATACCACAGGTAGAATAAAAAACCAAGTCTTCTGGGCTGAGTTTCACAGTGAGCAATGGGCAGTGGAATGGTTTTAGAAGAGAGAGGCCCTGATGTTCAGAAATAAGATGAACTACTATAAACATATCCTGAAAGGAAAGGTTAAGAATGGGTTTGAGAGAAAGCTGAACAGATGGATCAAAGAGGGTATCTTGATGCTTTGTAAAGAGGTGGTAAAGAATAGTGTGTTGCCAATGATGGCAGTGATTCAACCTATGAAAAATAAAGACTGGCAAGTGCTAGATTTTCGAGAGCTGAATGAATATATATCATGTCATACAGGTAGTGAAGCCACAGGTGTCTGGGGGAGACCTTGTGAGAGTGGAAGCAAATCGCAAAGGCATCTACAATTGTCAACCACAAGCTGACATGCCTGCAGCTCCAGCATGGCTGAAACATTGTGGAGATATTAGCTGGTGAGGTAGGTAAAAGAGCAGAACATACTGTCTGACCAGGCTGGGATTTGTGTTGAACTCAACACCAAAATATCTGGCAATGATTCTCAGGGAAATCTTGGGAAAAGTGGCCAAGGTGAAGTATGCCACCAGTTTCTATATAAATTATATTTTAATGGATAAGACAGTGATGTCAGCAATGGAAGTTGTAGGTCATCTTGGAAAATTTGAGCTAACCACAAAACCACAAGAGTCTACAGAAGGAGGAGCTGTGCTGGAGAAAGAGAGAAGGTGGGCAGGCTTGTGTTTCAGAGAAATGAGACTTCAGACCTGAGCAAGCACATGAATAGGTAAGAACTATTCTCAATGTGTGGGAAACTAGTAGGCCACTACTCCATTACAAGATTGCTCTGGACAGCATACAGCTATTTCAAGAAGCAAGCCGAAGGGGTGAGCTGGGGAAACAGTGTGTGAAAAGACAGCTGCCATGATGTTTTAGGACCCAGGAAAAGGAAGTTGGTATGTGTTCAAGTCAGAAAAGGGAATTGTATGGTATGATGCAAGTAACATAGTGAAATAAGTTATTCTGGAAATAGGGAATGTTGAAGTGGAGGATGCATTCTGCATTCAAGAAGGACAATTGCAATCACATCAATGAGTTAGATGCTGTGCTGAAGGGCATGAATCTGGTGCCGAGATGGGGACTGCATATTATTGGAAATTCAAACTGATTCAGCCATGGATACATGAATGGGTGGGATCAGCGATCACCAGTCAGAAGAGAATAGGAATGAAAGGGGCCGTAGAAATGATAGTCAAGCACTGTCTAGGAATCCTGAGAAGAGTTAACTGATGAGTTCAGCTTGAAGTAGCTGAGAGTCTTTGTACCAAAAAAAAGGGTGGGTCGGGTGGGGGGATATCCATACCAGGGTGAAAAAAAAGCTCTAGTGGAAGTGCCAGAAGATTCAAAGAATAGAGTGGCTGCAATGTTTTGCCTGGGGCGGGGGTCTGGAGCTGAGGAGGCTGTACAACACGCATCATATGAGAATGAATTGGACCCTGCTTTTTCTCAGGAAAGTTGACTCTGATGTCACTAGGGAGAGTATCCGAAAAATAGTTGGGACCTGTGACAAATGTTAGTCTATTGACCCCCACACTGAGTGTGCATGAGATGAAGAAAATTCAGGTGGAGAAAGAGGCTGGCAATTGATGTGACAAAGAACCAGAGAAGATCGTATCTGTCGATGAATGGCTGTGGACAAGAGCAGAAAGTGATAGAGACTGGGAAACCATCCTAAAGTGAAAATCCTGTTTGTTTCCTTGTGTCAGTACTCATTCAGAATGAGTTAAGCAGGTTCCAACCAGGAAATGCATATCATTACAGATGTCTGATGCAGAGACTGTCAACTAGTCACAATTCCAATGGTGGACACCATATATGTGAGGACCAAAAGAACCTCTCTAAAGCTAACACAGTATTTATAGCTTAATTTCAAGAAAGATTCCATATTATCTCCAAAGTTGGGAACATCTTTAGAGCTGAACACTATCTGTTATTTTGAGGCCACTTTTACCAGCTTAGAAGGTGGTTCTTCCCACGTTAGTTTTATTATCTTTGTTGAAGATAATCTGAACAATATGATTCTATTGTGTTAGCTATAAAAAAAGGATTGTATAATAAAGAGTCCATTAGCTTTAGAAGCTCTTGCACTCAGTAATGTAAACAATGATGATGTCTTAATAAGAAATATTCATGCTGCCAAGGTTACCAAAAGTACTTTGCAAAACTGACAACTAATCACTTGTTGAAACTTTAAATTCATACTACTTTGTTAGTGATAGTTCTTTAAAAATTGATGTGGCAAGAATAAAAGAAACAATGATCAACAAGGAAGTTGAAATAAAATGGATCAGAGGTTGAGTAAATTTCAGGCTGTCTAACAAAGATAGGAGTTTCTGAGTTTCTGAAGAGATACAAATACTTCAGTGATTACTGTTAATGTACATTCTGCATACATCATCTCTTTAAAGAATATGTTTGGGACATTGTTGGTGTTTAGATTTTTAAATAACTTTCATTTGTATAACTTTACATAGAAGTCTTTTTAAACTGTCACAAGATGTATAGCTGAAACCAGAGTTTAAAAATAAAAACCTCAGAAGAGGACACCAGCAATGTTGATGTGATGTTTATCTCACTTTTGTTTACACATAAGTATTTATGATGGGAATATTACAATATGGTGGACATATTACAATTAAGGACTGTAAGGTACAGACAAGAGAAAGCTTTACATTTCAGACTAAAGTCTACCCTCGAGCAGTTAGAGGCATCACTCGACTAGTACTGCCTCGCAGCCCAATAGTGGTGCATGGCTCAATGCAATGCCCTCCTTATCTACCGGTACCCTTCTAGAGGATGAGTGCACCCACATCGAGGTGGCCCAACATCTCGGTCTCTGTGTGTGCAAGCTGATTCTCCCAACACGCCGCCCTGAATGACATTGTTAGAAGGGTCCTTGATGTGGCTGGCTTCCCATCCCAACTTGAGCCTGCAGGTCTCGACCGTGGGAATGGTAAGTGCCCCGACAGGATAACTCTCTTCCCATTTGAGGGAGGCAGATCTCTAATCTGGGACTTGATGTACTGCGACACGTTCTCAGGCACCAACCTCGCAGCTTCTGCCACAAACCCCAGTGTTGCAGCCTGCAACATGGAGGAGAGGAAGGTCCACAAGTACAGGAGCTTGGCCAGCCGCTATCAGTTCGGGTTGGTAGCTGTCAAAATAGGGATTGCTGTGGCCCCCAAGAGAAATGAGCCCCGAGAGATGGAGTGGCTACTACAGCGAGTATCGCTGGCCATTCTCCGGGGCAACGCCACCATGGTCATTACTGTGGGGTGTGGCTGAATAACCCTGTCCTGGGACATGTGCCACCCCTACTTTACAGTATTTAATTACATTTTATATATTTTGTGGACTATATTTTTGTTCCCTCTTGTGTAAAACAAAGGAAAAGGAAAAAGAAAGAATCAGTTATATACTAGGTAATGTAAATTAATGAACTATACAAAATGTTGGCTTGTGACAGTGTAAGAACTCACTATCTATATTAAAGGGATAAACAATAAAAACATAGTAAAGTATCTATAAAATTAAAATATAAAATAAAATATTGGATAAATCTATTGAAAATTATTGTGAACAGTATTTTCTAAAACATGAAATTGAATACCTTCTGATTATTAACTCAAAATAATAAATATCATAAATATTTTTATATAAATAAAATGACCTACTATTTGGCCTAAACAGAAATATTTAAGGTAATGACCATTTATTGTTCAGCGTATATTATAAATAATTGAAAGCTTTTAAATAAAATGCAAGATGTTAAATTAAGACTTACTTATCTATGACTGGCATATAAAGTGGCATTTCAACATCATTTGGAAGATAATTGTGTCGGCAATCCTTGTCCATGACATGCAATCTCATGAGCATTTTTTGCTTAGAAATACTCTAAAAAAGAAAACAACAGACACTGTTAAAAATTTCTTTTTTTAAAATTAGATCAGAAAAGGAGTAATGTTTACAACTTTACAACACTACCTGGTGAAAGCAATGCAGTTATGTTCAGTTTGAACTTCAGATGTTTGTTGGGGAAATATGGGCAGGGTAGGAATTCCAGAAGCCAGAAATTATGTGAAGAAGTAATTAGAAAACTTGTTTAGTGCAAGGGTAAGGGCAGTAGGAATGATAAGAGTAGTGGAAGATGCATGGTTTTCTTTTGGATGAAGGCTAGGATATTTGTGTGAGTGCATACACACGTACATGTGCATGTGTATGTGGTGTTACTTGAGCCTGGATTGAATTATTTTCCAGATTTGTCATCAGTGAATTGAAAGGAGCAATGGCTAATAACTGAAAATTTTGACCTGTATCTGGCGTCAAAAGCTAGTCATCATAAAGCCTATAATGTCAAGCTGCTTTTAATCATGCCTTAGTGTGTTCCTTAAAGTTCTTGAGAATGAATTTAAGAATGTTACAGCATTTGTTTAATTCATGAAGAATTTAAAGATAATATTGGGTATGTATGATTTTGTTCTCAGCCTCTTCTCATTCATCGGGATTTTATACATATGAAGCTTTCACTGTGGACTTTCAGATTCAGTACTTACGTAATTAATAACTTTAAGAAACAAAATAAATACAGAAACTGCAGAAGTTTTAAAGGTACAAGGCTGTTCCATTGCAGCATGCATTGTTGGGATTCTCTTCAATCCAAACTGTCAACTTGGTTTGGTTATATCTCCCATACTCTTCTTGCCTAATTACCGATGCTTCTCATCACACACTCCTGCACAGATAATGCCATCTTACACTATTCTTAACCTTCTGCACACAAGTATTATGCACATGCAACCAAAATATCTTATGTGAGACATGAATAGACAATGAGAGCAAGGTACAACAGTAACATGAAAAGCTAACTTCAACAACACAAAAGCAAACTCACTGCTCATATCAAGGACATAATGTATCAGTCATGAACAGAACAGGACTAAATCCATCAAAGTAATTGCAAAAGATAAGCCTCACAATCTCCCATGGCATACATAATTGCCAAAGCTGCATCCCAATGACCAAACGTTCTCTTTAGAGCCAGAAAATAATTTATCTCTGATCAGTTTCTGGCTTTTTTCAAGGATCAAGTAAGACTCACCTTTGAGTACTGCACATATATTACATATCTGCAACAGCTAATACAGATAGAAATTCAAGACAAGACTGCATAAAAAAGCCTCTCTCCAATTGAATGGTAAACATTCACATACCAACATACCACAACCATTAATTTACAGATGTGTTGTTTCTTCATACCATGCAACAACAGATTTTGTTGCATTCCCCCCCCCCCCCCAGCCTGGCCCATCTAATGCATTCACCTCCCTCCTATGTCTCACTCTCCAAATTCTGAAATAAATGTTACCTTAAACCTTTTTCATATAGATATCAACCTATAAAGGCTCAAACTGAACATCCATCAGTCTGGGAGGCCTACAATGATCACAGACATACAGTGCTCTTCCTTCACTGTATAACTAATTAGAAAAAGCTTTAACTTAAAATTAAGTAAGACAAATTCTCCCTTACATAAGTATACAAGATTAAATTTTAGACTGAAGCAGAAGTTTTAGTTACAGCAATATAAGAATTTCAAAAAAGTATGAGAACTCTAATCATCACTAAAGTTTGCAATATCAAAACCTATTATATATGCATGTAAATAAATTTTAGAAAACCAACTTATAATACCTTAGGAAGCATTATATGTGTAATAAGAGAGTGAAAGCAAAGTTCTTTAAACATTTGAGATCTATCCAATAACTTTAGAAATCCAAGTACCCAATATAGATCCTAGAACACAACATTCGAAAGCATTTAGAGTACTACAGGAACAAATCCTCTTCTCCCCTACATTGTAACTGATTCCATCCAGTAAGCTATACAGATTTATGAGGTGCCTACTTAGAGGCAAATAGCATCATACACAACACTGCTGGTATTTCACTGCATGTAAGTACAAAATGTTGTGAATGGTATGTAATACTTCATTTACACTGTATTCTGAAGGACAAAAACAAAAAAAAAAACTATATACTTGAATAAGTGGTACACCATTCAGTAAAAATCATGAAAAATAACCAGGATATGAACCCTGCCTAGGCAACCCTAACTTCTCCACTGTAAATTCTTCTAGTAGCCAGTCTTAAGTTAAGCACCCAACTTTGAAACTTTGTTTCACCAACACCTATTGTCTCAAATCTCATCTATCACTTACTTCTAAGTCAAATCTCTTAACCCTTTAGCATTCAGATTACCCTGTCAAATGTAATGCTTATCTATTCACATTGTTTTGAATTAATCATGCATTATCTCATAGTTGTGATATTATCATAGGAATGATATTTTAGGGTAGGTGTAAGAGACTGGATCTGGCTGGTTTGAACAGAAAATGGGTAGAATATTAAGCTGGATATGGCCGGTTTGAATACTAAAAGGTTAAGATCCTTATACTTATCCCTTTCCTATTTCAACTGCTCTTCACTGCAATTTGTTTGCAAAAAAAGTAACCTCTGTAGTCAGGAAAGAAAAGCAGCTATGTATTTTGGTTGAAAGTAATCTTTCCGAAGGACTTTGATTGAAGTACTTTTCGACGTCATATACTTCATACATTATAGTCCAAGATGCACACACACACACACACACACACACAAACAATATTGGTCTATCCCACCTGATAGCAAATCGAGTTATCAATTGCCTACTCTGTGATAATAGCGTTATTTTCAACAGGTTAAAATATATATACTGTAGCCTTTACACCAATTCATTTCATCGACTATTCAACAATTAATATATATATATATTAATGGCTCAACTACATCTGTCAATGTGTCATCTTGCATCCTCCGTAGTCTTCTGGAAATTGCTTGTATTACCTCCAGTTGCTTTTATCTCCTCAGTGAGCAAAGCCAGATCCATTGGATACTTTTACATTCCATACTATTTGTTTCTTGACTTTGAGAATGTCAACAAAACCTTTCACTTTGTTTGACGTGAGAATTTCCTAATACAGTGTCATTAATTAGTGATATCAAAAGTTACTCCACATTCCATTTGCTGACATATCTTTTTTAAACTCCAACTTTATCAACTCAGCTATGATTCAATTCTCAATTATTGTAGATTTTCTTTATACTTTTTCATTACATTAAAGTTTTATTTATTGAAACAGCCAAATCATAGTTCCAATGGACATTCTTCCTTCACTTCTACACAAAGGGCTCCAATCATGTATAACCTCAACATCATACAAGGCATGGAGATCTGTTTTGAATGAGCATCAACAAAAGACACATGACAACTTGGTCTACTTTAACAGCACCAAAACTATAGCACAACACATCTTAAGGGAAAAAAAATCTAGGTAACTGAGTTTGCCCAACCTACTCTTGAACATAATTTTGTTTTAAAATCAAAAAAAAAATCATAAAACACCTTACAAACGTTCAGCCTAAAAATATACACCAACCATTCATGAATCCCTCCATCTCATACTCCTCTATAACATCATTCTTTAGAAAATCCTGTGTCAATGTTTTCCTTTAAATAGTTCAAACTGAACATTAACCACACTAACTTTAACTAGTTATCCTGATCTCTCAGTCGAGGAGGTTTTGAGAACAAAGTTGAGCACTGTTCCTCCTCTTCAGACTAATAAATTTAAAAAATGTTTTGTAATTAGATTCAAATACATAATCTCAACAGAATAACAATTTACAGGCGATAATAGATATGAACTTTTATTCTTACATAATTTGATAAATTCTCTTTCAAGGCTGGTCCCAAGCTTTGCAATATCCTGCTTTGCAAATCTGGATAACTTATATCTCGAAGAACAGAGATGATTTGAGGGCAACAGAACCTGATGCTGAAAATAGTATATAAAACTCCAATAATTCAATGTCATTTTTTATATATTTAGTTATTACATATTAATTGGCTTCCAAGAGAAATGACACTTAAATGAACATAATTTTTTTTTGACAAAATAGTGTTTCTGTATAGGTGCATGTATAAATAAGTCATAATTAAAAAACAACAACTCTGAGAGAGAGAGAGAGAGGAGAGAGAGGAGAGAGAGAGAGAGAGAGAGAGAGAGAGAGAGAGAGAGAGAGAGAGAGAGAGAGAGAGAGAGAGAGA
>JAOPUL010003171.1:3185874-3202915 GCA_027564515.1 Octopus rubescens | reverse complement strand
GTTACAGTTACAATATTCTTAATTGGACACTAAATGAACTAACCAAACTAGACAGGAAAACAAGAAAAATAATGATGGAATTTAGAATACACCACCCAACATTTTATATAGAAAGGTTAAATATACAACTAATTAAGGTGGTAGATGCCTTATATAACTAGAAAAAAGTATTATAAAAGAACCACTTAAGATTACATATATATCTAACTCAGAAGCAAGGAAAACTGGTAAAATAGCCACAAAACATGAGCAAAACGAAAAAAACTGTTTACCGTCTTTGACAAAAAATAGGCCAAGCTACAAAATCTGTAAGGCAACTAAAATCTTAACTGAAACTGGAACAACAAAATACCATGATAAAACGACAAGAAAAGCCCTTACATGGCGAATACTGGGATACATTAAATAGAAGAGAAATAGATAAAGTAAAATTTCGACAATGGTTGAGAAGCTCAGAACTAAAAGCAGAGACTGAAGGATTTTTAATTGTTGCCGAAGATCCGAGCCTCTCCCCCAGAACCTACCAGAAACACATAAAGAAGAAAAATAATATAAGTAACTGCAGAATATGTGGTGATGTGATAGAAACGTTAAATCGTATTGTCTTTGGGTGCACAGTACTAGCTAAGAAGGAATATATTCACAGACATGAGAGAGTTAGGACCTACATACACTGGAAGCTATGCCAACATTATGGAATGACAACAGCAAAACGATAGTATAGGCATATCACAGAAAATGACAAAGCAACCAGAAGAAAAGCAACAAATTGCGCCGAATATTTAATGGATTTGACTGAAAGCATTGACCATATGAATGACCTCGACTTGCTCTATAATTGCCGTTGCATGTGCTCTATAATTGCCGTTGCGTGCTTCTTTGACCGACGAATAATAAAGAAGGGAGGCGAAAAATTAGACATATGCAGTCTTCTTAAATATGAGACATCTTCATTCTGAAAATTATAGTGCTAATTATCCGAGGGTATTAGGAGGAAAATAAAGGAAATTGGAATATAGTGTCTAGTAGAGGTGTTGCAAAAACTTTGCCTAATTGGCACCGCCAGAGTAATTAGGAAAGTATTAGATGGTTGAAGAGAAGAAATAGCATAGTACCGTAAGCTGCAGGTAGCAAGCCCGCTACTTATGCAAGAGTCCAGCAGTTCCCATCAAATCTGTGTTAAAACAATGATAATAATAATGGTGTTTTCTTTGGATGGAAAACGAGAAAATGGTACGAGCATAAGCCAATAGATGAGGTAGATAATAGCAGGTTAAAGATACTTTGAGACTCTATGTTCCAATGTGATCGTACTTTGGAACATCGGAAACCTGGTATTGTACTGTCAGATAAGGAGGAAATGGCGTGCTTGATCATAGATATTATTTGCTCTAGTAGCCGCGGGATCGTAGAACAAGGAGAAAAATTGACTGGACATGAAGATCTGAGAAGCAAAATAAAAAAAAGCTGATGCCAATAAAGAAGTGTAAAATGTTCCAATAATTGTCGATGCCCTAAGTTACAATGAGCCAAAAAATAAGAAACTGTCAAGAAATGATAGGAATAAAAATGAAAATAGAGCATATTCAGAAAACGGCATAACTTAGTAGTGAAAATAGCCTGTGCATAATTCTCGATAATTGTAACCTTAGTTTACGGGACGTGCACAGCTGGTACAATAATGATACCTCCAGCGAGAAGCTAAGTATATTTGCAATAATAATAGTAATCCTTTCTATATTGGGCACAAAGGCCTGAAATTTTCGGAGATGGGGATAGTCGATTTATCAACTCCAGTACCCAACTAGTATTTATTTTATCGACACCGAAAGGATGAAAGGTTAAGTCGACTCCGACGGCATTTGAACTCAGAACCTAAAGTCGGAAGGAATGCCGCTTAGCATTTCTCCCGGCGTCATTTGCTGTATATCTTAATATGAGTTTATCATGTCATGCACATATGGTTGTGATACATATGCTTGGAGTACCATTATCAGACGGGTAGTCATGATGATTATATTGGGCTTCGTATATTTGCACCCCAGTGTCACTTTCATGGCACACAAGAATAATGATGATGAGTGGGAAGAGGAAAAGAAGAAGAGAAACCGCGAGGATATAGCTTGTTTACACTGAAATATAAGCCACTAATAAATGATTGGCTCACAACGAAATTAATCGAAATAAATGTTTAAAACTTTGAGGGGCATTAGTGTCGATAATACTAGTAAACTTTATTATTTATTTCATTATATAGATATATTACTTATTTGCCGAAAATCTCATATCATTTGAAAGGAAACTCTCGGAGACGTTCGATATCAATATTACCTGAATTACGTCCCTCCACAAATACAATAATTACAACAGAAATAATATATAAGATCCTATTCATTGTGTATAAAGAAATGCGTATTTTGTGTTTTGAATCTTTGAAATGTAAAAGAAGTAATAAGTACAAACTCAACATCATAAGCCAGAAACAAATATAGTGATACCCTAGGGAAATAAAGACAATTTCAATATAGAACAGGCTTTTCCCCTGTAGCAATTGATAGTGAAACATTAACGTAAAGTAGTAAATGCTTACTTAAGAAAAAGTATACCTAAAGCGAAAACAATATAACAGAAATTAAAACAATATTTAACATAGTGAATATTTATATAAGCAATAATAACGAATACAACACAACAAACATGAATACATTGAAGGCGTAAAGTACGAAAATAGCACATGGATCTAGAAGTCAATAATGAAATAACACATTGAAATGAAATAACATCTACGGGATACAAACTAATGAAAACCGAACGGCAAAGCACACAAACAAAGATATAAGTAAAAAAGAATATGAGACAAAATTTAAATTGGAAGTTTTGAACGATAACATCGAGAATATGACAATCAAGTAGTAAAAAAAACGAAGATATCCAAGGAGTTGAATGAGAATAAATATGTCAAAGGATAATACCTGAAGTTTAATAGCAACAAATATAAAATTGAACACGTGATCACGACAGACTAAATTATATCAGATACCACCATCAATATCTCCAGGTTGAACGTAAAAATATACGGTAGAGTCACAGTAGTTACCAAGTAACTTATGTAGTATCCAAAACACAATCAAATACCATTGAACACAAACATTTATACAATTCTAAGAAAATATAGAGAGCCTTCTATAATTTATAAAATCAAAGTGAAGCATGAAACCAGAAAATTTAAAACCAAGGGTGACAAACTAAATGGAAAGAAAAAAGATATTTGTGATCCCATTATTCTAAAACACAACGAAGCAAAACATCAATTAATTTTAAAATTTGCAACAATCACTCCGATTCTCACACAAAATGAGATCATTCAAACCTATATGAAATGAAATAGAAGTCATCACAATATCAACAGTAAAACGAATAAATATCCCTTAGAGCAGGGGTGGGCAATTGGTTTGGCTCGGGGGCCAATTTGTGGGAGCGGAGGTTAACGAGGGGAGTGTCGCACCTTTTAAAATGATTGTATTCATCAGTTAACTTTACATTTCAGAAAAGGTATAAATTATATCATAAAGATCAATAAATATAAATTAAATAAAATGTTGGTTCTTTCATTCAATTTATTTATTGTGCTAATTTCATATCATCTATAGCTGCAAGCATATTTAATTTTAGAATCAGTTTAATGAGACAAACGTACCCTATCACACGTTTCTACAATCTCTTTGAAATCAGGAGTGAGATTGCTTGTTGAGATTCTCATCAAAGCCTGAAAGTTAATGCCTGTCGAAGAGCATCTATATTTACTCTTGTTGATCTTCATACAAGAAACACTTTGCTCACAAATATATGTAGACCCAAATATATGTAGAACGAAATATAGAGAACATTTTTCCAGCAAATGTCTTCATACATCGACATTTTTTAGCAGGCAAATATTTGTAAAAGTCAACTAATGTCACAGCATTAAACATTTCTTTCACACTGTGATCTGATTGCATGTCAATAAGTTCAAGCTATAGCTCCTTAGATGATGTATCAATATCAGGAGTGATGAGATAAGATAGCAAATTGAATTTAGGCTAAATTTTCTGGAAGTCCTGAAATCTTGTCACCTCATCCTCCTAACTCTGCAGATAATCCCTAATCTTAGCAGAAACACTTTCAGGTACTTTCTGTTTTCCTAATAAAGGGAAATTACAAGCCACTTTTCTCTACACAATTCACAGCACACTCAAGCAAGTTCTGACCAGTGGTTGTATCTTTCATTGATTCTAGGTCAAGTAATTCTACTGTGATGATTAAATTTTCATTAATTCTATGGATAAAGCTGAGTAATTGTGCAGTGTCTTCGTTGTCTGTACTCTCATCAGTGCCAAAGAAAACCAAGCAAAATAGTTGCTCGCAGTCTTCAGCTGTGCTGTGAGCACGTCACTAATTGAGTCACTAAATTGTTTTCTCACATTAGGATACAATACGCTTGCACACACTACCATACACTGCTTAACAAACTCGCCATGCGAAAAAGGCTCGTTGCGTTTAGCAAGGTTGTAAGCTACCATGAAACTTGCTTCTGTAGCGCTATTTTCAAGTGTTGATTGCTTTGTAAATAATGTCTGTTGCTTCTTCAGCTTTTTAACACACTCCGCAGCTTTTATTTTGCGTTCTTCCTCGAAAGGTTTGCAGCCGAAGTCGCCATGTTTTGTTTCGTGGTGTCGTTTCTGATTGTACTCCTAAAAACGGTTATTGTTTCATGACACAGTAAACACACTTCTTTATTCCCTGTATTACTAAAGAAATATTTGTTTGTCCATTCTTCATTAAACACACGACATTCATTACCGATTTTACGTTTTTTCGGAGGGTTCATGGTTTCACTAAGGTTAGAAATTTATAGATTCACTGTTGCAAAGACAAAATTAAAATGAAGCAGAGCAACTGGAAAAGCGCGTATTTACACTATGCATGCGTATTGATGTAGCCGTCGTAGTGGAAAATATGAGACGAATCTTCGGTCGCGCACAGGAAGGAAATCTCAGTTCAAGGCGGATTTTTTCTGACTGTCTTGGCGGGCAACAAAAAACTTCGTGGCGGGCCGCATGTGGCCTGCGGGCCGTAATGTGCCCACCCCTGACCCAGATCAAGAGGCGTAGAAGAGATATTTTCGGAAAGGTTCATGATCTGTACAATTAGCTTAAAAGAGATCAGACCATTAGAAAGGGACCTGGGTACTAGGAGCTGAATGCGTCCTTTCCGGTGCTGAAAGATTTCAGAGACCGGCTTTGACGGGTACCGACATTAACAAGTTGGTGGGCCATGCTAAAGAGAAACATTAGAATATCCTTGGTTAGATTTAATTAAGAGATAGATGTAACGTATAATAGAAGACAGAATTAGTTGGCCGTTTAGAAGAGGTTCATAGAAGGGGTATTACAAACGACATACTAGCGACCATTTCTTCGAAACACAAAGGTCGCGTTGTCTGTGGTAAGGCGTATGCGCTGAAGCATGAGAGTACAAAAACCGTCGATGGGTCCGGGTAGTGGAAACGCAGCGTGGCAACAATGTATCATTCAGTCTATGACGGATTGGGACAAGCACGGGCTCTCCAATTCCAAACAAATGAGTGCGGTTTTTCAAAAGCATTTTGCCGCACTGTTCTCGATGAGCAACAGGCTGGATACGAGGAAAGGAACTTTTATGCTTACGTCGACAGTCTGCTGCGACTTTGTGGTTCTAGACAAGTGCTCCTGTCTCGATTCTTTTGACATCCAGCAAGGTATCACTCACTTCCAGAACAACACAGGTTAGAATCCACCGAAGATCCAGTTCTAGTGGGACACCTGGTATTCGTAACCTCATTGTTCTTTCTTCACAATATGTGATGAAGAGAGCGAACTCTTCGCTCCGGCAAGGGACTATGGAATGTTGCAGTGCGAGGGCCTTAGTCTAAATAGGACTTCGACATCTATCCCGAACTGCTTTGCTCTGGATATGAATTAGATGTCTTACCATATATTTTTGAAAGATCTCTCCACTTAATGATGCATTTCCAGACAAGGTTTTTTTAATGACACGTATAGCTATAAAATAGTTTTCCTAGCTGTTCCAGTTAAAATTTCAAGCGGGAGCGCAAGAGCAGCCTTTTACCTCTCAATGTTTTTGTAAACCGGGAGGCATCCTTCAGCGAGAAGCTATACACACTGCACTCTATGGGAACCTACTCTCACGAAGTAGGCATTGCCAGAAGTGCCACTACTGTTGCTGCTATCGAAGCCAGTGCCTTTTATCCTGTCCCCGCCATTACTTCCGTTGAACTGGCACTGCTACCGTTGTTGTTACTGTTGTTTCAGTTGTTGCCGTACTCTTGCTGATGCTCTTCTTGTTAAAACTTTGCCGTTCGATTCACAGATACCATTATCGTTATCACTATTGTAATTGTTGATATTGTAGTTGTTTTTGTTGTTATTGTTCCTGTTGCAGTTCTCGCAGTCCTACCACTAATACTTTTCATGAGTATACGAGAAACATTTTCAACATTACTACGACTAGATGCTTTGGTGGTGGTGATAGTGGTGGTGGCGATATTTAAAAACAGAGGAGGGAAGTCCTCACTGCTGTAAGTGTTAATGGCAGAAGATAACAAAAAGTGCCCCGTGGGGTCTACATTTGCTGTCCCCTTCTCTATACAGTAAACCAGGAGGTCCTTATTTAAAGGATTGCACAAAAAGGTCTTAAGAGAACAATGTATTTTCAACAAACACAACGAATCGTGTAGGAGCCGAAGGGAAGCACATTCAACACAAACCAATAATAATAATTATAACAATATTTTTTCCACCAGGTCTACGATAAAGGGATACAATTACAAAGATAAACATTAAGTTTACATAGGAAATCAAATGATGATGATGATGTAGGCCACCTACTCGATACAGGATAATCTCTGACATCCAAGATCACCTTGAACACCAAAGCTGAATGCCTTCTCCAGCTGTTACTCTTCGATTAGAATCGCTAAGGTTTAGTAAGGTAATAGTGATGGAAAACTCTAGAGTAGCAGGGTAGCTAATTAGTAATCTAGAAGAAGCGCTTAGAAAAAGCATTGCAATATACGTTCTGGCAGCAAGATTAGCTCTTGACCGATTCTTCAACGCTAAGCAAGAAGTTTGTGCTGTCAGAGTTAGGAACTAGGGTATGTGCTCTAAAGAATAAGAGAACGAAAGCCGTTGGATGGGCCCTGTGGGTAGAGGCGCAACGCAGCAACAAAGTCACAATTCGGTCCTTGACGGATTAAGAGGAACGCATGCTACTCGTTTCCAAGTAGATGTGTGATACTTCGTTCAACTGTTTTGGGCAGACGGTGGACTGGAGATGGGGGATGGACTTTACCGCCTACTTCGACGGCATGCCACGGCTCTCGACTGCGGATGCGTAGTTCCGCTAAAGGCCGATAACAACTGACGAAATACGGGAAGCGATGATGGATTGCACGATGGAGAAGTGGCCGGAGATGGATGATCTACACTGAGAGATCTATCATCATATACCAAATGTATTCAGGGAGGGGTGGGTCTCTTGGTAGATGTCAACTGCAACTGAAAACAGAAAGTGAAAACTCCTGGTCTTGGGAAAGAGCTGTGATGTTGCTGTTGAGAAGAGACCCGAACAAAGTGGATGATTTTATCAGTTTCAAGCCCATAACTGTGCTAAATATAGTATTGAAGATTTTGGCTAAGGTGTTTGCTGAGAGGCTGTCGCTTGTCGTCGATACTCTGGTGGGTGTGGCTCAGACATGTACCGTGCCAAACAGATCTATCCACAACAACCTTTACCTCATGCGATACATAATAGAAAGGGTGGGTAAAGGACCTAGAATGATCAATTTAGATCAGTGGAAAGCTTTTGATAGGGTTGACCACCAATAATTGGCGGCTGTCCTGAAGACAGTTGGTTTTGATCCTGTATTCAGAGGCTGGATTGCTGCAATGTACAGCGACATTTACTCGGTGGTCAGAGCAAATGGCCACCTATCGGAATCGTTCAGTATTATGCGATCAGTCCATCAAGGATGCTCCTTCTCTTCACTTATGCACGTATTGACTCTAGAGCCACTACTGCGGAAGTTAGAGGTTTCACAGAGCATTCTGTCAAAACTAGGATGCGAAAGATCCGTGTTTGCATAGGCAGACGACGTCACCGTAATAGTGTTGGACAGCAAACACATCGAGATGATCGGCACTACTCTAAGGGAATACGAGGCGGTGACAGGATCAAAAATTAATCAGCGAAGTCGTTGGGCCTGCAACTCGGCATCTGCAAAGGCAGGTCCATACCGTCCAACAGTGTTATTGGGCACTGGACGAACGAACCGGTTAAATTGCTCGGGGCTTGATTTTGTTCCGACCTCCATGTGGACAAGAACTGAGATGAGGTGACGAACAGCGAAGCTTTTGGTTTTACTCAGAAATGGGCTGAAGGATCAGGCGGAGGTGGTGAACGCTTACATTATCCCCGCCATCTACTACCGCCTGACCGTCATGCCTTGCTCCGTAGCATTAACTAGCTGCTATCTGTATTAACACTGTAAACTTGAGAAGTTATTTGTTCTCTAATTATTATATTTATGTTTCGTTTATGACGAGAGAAAACAATCCAATGCTCGGTCTCAGATGAAACTCTTCTAATTGTCTCAGCTCTTCTGAACATAAGATTGAAATTGGGTGTTGCAATTTCACAAGACTCAGAAAATAATCCCTGAGATCAACTCTATTGGTGAATTTCGCAATGCTGTCTGACACTGTTGACAATATTACTTTCACAATAGCTGCTTCACCGCTAATGTTAAGCACAACTGACTTTTCCTTACCCTTTTTTGAGTACATTATTATTGCAAACAAGTAGCGCCATTATTATTGCAAACAGGTATCAACTTTTTTCCCTTACCAACTTGTTTAGATCTACATTCTAGAGACAACACTCCATCATCTTGCATGTTTAAAAGATAGCTTAATATAGTTAAAGGTATTCCAAGGCCCACTTGGATCAATATTCAGATCGATTAGAATGTGTGTCATTAGAAACCTACAAGAAATCAATAAGTGAAGTGCTTTCTATCTACTTTGTATACAAATATAATAGCAAAGTATGTAAATCTCTGCAATATTTTAACCCTTAAACGTGGGAAAAGGTTATATGAATGTGTTGCCAAACGCGCAAAAAACAAAAATATTTTTTTTCTTAAGGGTAATTTTTATACTTATTTTCACTTTAAATAAGTACAAAACCTATGGATATGATATTTTAACTCTCTTAGATTATAAAAATAAAGACAAAAAGGCAATAAAATCATTTGAGCATAAATTCATTTGAGTTATCCGCATTGTTGTTGTCAAACGAATGTTCAAAAGGAGAAAAATTGGTGTACTTCTTCCATTCAGAGCTAGTTGAAGCATCACTTTCTTCTGCATTATCTAGATGATGATGATGATGATGATGATGATGGCGACGACGACGACGACGATGACGATCATCATCATCATCATCATCATCATCATCATCATCATCATCATCATCATCATCATCATCATCATCATCATCATCATGTACCTCATCTGATGAAGGAAATTAAAAAAAAATCTTCATCGCTGTATAAATATTTCATTTGCAACTTGATTTCTCTCACTTACGCTTAGGAGCATTTGACGGGCGTCAATTGATGATGGTCGTATTCATGTAAAATGTTTGAAACATCAATTGATGGTGTCCGTTATTCTTTAAGGAAACATCAGTTGATGATGTCCACCGTTGGATATAGGGATGCAAGTAAGACAACTTTTCTTCTCCCGCCTTTCAACAAATGTACAGGCTATTTTGATTACTATACGGGAACAGAGCTCCATACAGCAGCACTTATTTTTTCGATATCTTCATAGATAGCCTTATTTCGTAAGCCGACTGACGAAAAGATACAGGCTCTTACAGACAAGTGCCGACGTTTGGAGTTCCCAAGATATCGTACACACATGAAGTTCGGTAACCGTAGAAATACGAGAAGGCGATCTTCTAGTCCCCGAGTACCAGGAAAACCAAATTGTCAGAGATTGAATGCGACTAAATCTCTAGGTGAATCATTCGTTTACCGCGTTTTCTTCATTTTCGACACCATCTCCAAACAACTATTATTAGTTGACACTGGAGCAGCAGTACTAATTAGATTTATCTTAAGAGTCTATACAAGCTAGCATCTCCGATATCATGACTGCAAGAGTAAATCTAGATAATTGTAAAATACTAATTTCATTGTTCAATACAATAACTCGTAACAATGATTTCTTTCTTAAGCAAATAACCACAGATTTTTAAAAGAAAAGAACAAATTTTTAAAGGAAAAGGAAGAACTAGGGTCAACTGAACCGGCCCTAGTCCTTGCTTTTCGTTTAAATATACTTAATGATACTTATTTAATCACTCGCAGTTGAGTGAAAAACAAAGTCGATCTCGATGGGATTCGAACTCAGAGCTTATCGATTCACAATTTGTGCTGCTTCTGCCAGCTACATCGTTCAAATCAAACAAGGCCAGCAATTGTAGGGTTGGGTTGGGTGGGGTGGGGTGTTCCTTGGCTTATTTTATTGACCCCCAAAAGGGAAGAAATATCGCTAAGCATTTTGTTCAATGCGCTAACGATTCTGGCAGTTCATCGCCTTAAATCAAACCATAATAAACAAAAAAAACAAAACAAAAAAACAAACAAAAACAATGATATTAAAGGAAAAAAAATATTAGTGATTAGTTAAAATAAGAAAGAAAGTTTACCTTTTTGTTGTTAATTATTACAGTCTTGGACATTACGGGCATAATCGCAAAGTTTCCGGCGACTACTGAAAAGCATATTTCGGGGGCAAACAAACCTGACTGGGCTGCCATTGAAACATCGATAGAAAGCACCGCAATCTGATGGGTCTCGTATGTAATCATCCATTTGTCGACATATCACCTCTGAATTGAAAATAATTTTAATCTTACATGTTATACTTTAAATATGAAATTAAAAAAGGAAACGTAATGAAAAGTTTTGTAAATGTTATATGAAATTATTTCTTTGTGAATCGAGATATATTACGCATTAGTAAAATATTTTATTCGTGAATTGTATTTTTATACAAGTATAATTCTAAGTGAAAGACGATGTGTGACGAATTTTATCACGGAATAACTTAAGGTAGATTTTGATAGATAGAAATAGCTTTGTGTTTAGTTACATAGAATGTATACATTATCTTTCTTTGCTGTTGCTTAAAATATCCGAATTCTCATTTACAATTAGATCTTCCCATTTGAAACATTTGATATCTTTAAATTAATATTTTTTAAAAGTTGAAATAATTAATTATAAACTCCAACTTAGCTCATGAATATATGTAAACAGGCACTGTATGGATGATTAACTCCTTAATGTCCACTAGAACGCTCAGGTTGTCTCTCAATCCATCTTCCATTTCATCGCCAGGCCTCGGATTCTTCACAGTTATCTCGGATTCTGCACAATTATCTCCCATTCGGAAACAGAAAAACGTATAATTTTCTAACTTAGCACTTCTCTTAGCACCAGCAAGGAAGACTTTTTCCTTCAAATTCAACCACCACCCTCTGCTTACTATAATCTTTTGGAATCTTCTTACGTGTGTGGTAGTGCGCGCATACGCGATTATGTATTTGTTTCTATGTAATTATTTTTACCACTGTACACAAATGCTTTGCACTCTATCTAAGTTGACCTATAACCAGACCTCAATTTTCATCTTCTTTAACTATCTTCTCCTTCACCCGTCACCGGTATTGTGTGTACACGATTTGGTGCCGATCAACGTATATGTATTCATGTACGCCTATATTTGTATAAAATTATTGCATTGAGGATTTCCAAAGTAAAGTGGAACACTGTAAGTAATGACTGTCATCACATGTAAAACAATCATGATATTAAGATCGAATACTTTTTTTTTATCACTCCAATGATTTTCATTCATAATAAAATTAAAAGAATTGAAGTCTAAAAAATTTCCATGTAACAAAACAATTACCAGGAAATTTTGTGAGAAATTTTTTCTAGTCTCTTCGTATGCAAGTTACATATGACAAGGATGTGATAAAGCAGTGATAATTATCAATCTCAAAATCTAGTAAAAAGTCTGCCCGTTGTGTTTGAAATTCCAAAAATGATGATTCCAGGTTGACATCTTGTACAAAAATCAACAAAAGATGTTTATCGAAGAACAGGAGTACATAATCCATTTCTTTAAATGTGCAAAATACTTTTAATGAAAAGTTGTTGATTTAAATTCTTTCTTCTATGATTACAATATTTATAAGTCTGAAGCGAAAAGATGTCACTTTAAAGTGTACATATGTCACTTAAATAAACTTGAACTTATTTGATTTAATAAGTCAATAGTGCACACTATATCCTCACATTGACAAAGCTATGATATAAACAAAATAACAGAATACCCTGTTCTTTTGAGCCATTGTCGTTCTACAATAATTTCCTCTGCATATGCAAGTATGAATTCTTTATTCACTGTGGTACCTAAACATTTAAAAATTAAACTTCTTATTTTCTCAACTGTGATTTTTGTACAACTGCATCATGGAAGAGCTATTTTAGTTATGTAAGAAGCACATAAAAACAGCTTTGTTCACTTTATATTTATTTCGTGAAGTCTCAAAATTTTCTTCGTAATGCTTAGACAAGTAGCACCAAGAAACTTGAATAAAGATGCCAGCATCCAACTTCACACACAGTCAATTCATACATTGTTATGATCGTAAAGCAGACTACAAGGATCAAGGACTACATAGGGATTAATCTGACAACTACCAACAGAATAATTTTAGACAAGAAAGCAAATGTTTTATTCAAAGGCTCTAGAGTCACCATGCGAAAGATATGATTCTTAAGGCCGAAAGATAAATGAGGGCACGAGCTTGAATTTTTTGCTATACTGTAAGCGATAGGTTCACTTCAAAGAACCCACTTGACATGGTGTTAACAAGAAAAATAGCCTGAACGGAAATCTCTACATAATGAGATCGTTGCAAGACATACATTTTCCAATTTATATTTGATAATCCCTCTGGGGGAAAAATTGTGGATGTATGCAGCTTTAACTGTCATTCTGCCAGGACCCGTGGTCGATCTTGAAGAAGCCAAGCTGTAGTTATAACAGTTCGCGGACAACCAGCAAAAGTCTCCATATCATTGAGGCTGGGTCAAGCACAGTGGAACTGGTTTTCACAGAATTTCATTATTACTGCATACGACAGTTTGAAAATCATTTAGCTAAACGTTTTCAAGGTCAGGGATATATTTGTGTATTCGATAATGCACCTGCTCATCATAAAAATGAAGTTTCCCTTCAAGATATTTTAAATTGTTGTTTGAAAAGCCTGCCCATGTATTCGCCTATGTTTAATCCCATAGAGGCATGCTTCACGTGCATAAATTACGCAATAGAAGCGTGACTTTCTCTAACAGACATTCGTGCAGAAGTAGCAAACGATGCTGCAGGCATACAAAAGTCACATATCGGGATAATATTCTAAAAAAAAAATTAGCATTGGGTACCGTTGGTGTAATTACCTTTAAGAAAACTGGAAAGTATTACATTTACGCGATGAGCTTTTTGTTGTGTTGCTTGGTTGATGAAAACTTAATTAACCAGGCAAATTCACATTGTTGGGATTAAAAATAATTTCATGTTATATATATTTTTTATTAAATAAACGTTTTCGTGTTAATCTCACTTTGAAATCACTATTCTCACTTTGAAGCTATTCTCACTATGAAGTTGCAAAGTTTCACTTTGAAATTGTCAATCTCACTTAGAAATACAAATGCTCAAGATGTCATATAATATTTCTAATAAATATCATTGCAGATGTTTACTGCTGTAATTAATGGCGAATATAGATATTTTTCAGTTCGTGTCAATTTTACTTAAATGAGAAAATGGTTATCTTGTTTCAAGACAACAATGGGTTGAATTTACACTCAAAATTATTCCGTTCCTATAAGCATTCCGCAAAACACTTGCTTCGTAATTATGCTGCAGCTTTGTTGCAAACTTCTTATCACACAGCCACGCTTGCACCTATAGCCATGCCTGCACCTATAGCCACGCCTGCGCCGATAGCCACGTTTGCGCCTATAGTTACACCTGTGCCTATAGCCACGTCTGCGCATTTATATATGTTTTTCGTAAATATATTTCTATGTACAAATTGTTATTTTTCAAAAACATTTTCTACGTTAGTGCAAAGTTAAAAAACAGCTAATAACCTTGTTAGCCAATAATATTCTTTCGTTATCTTCTTTGAACCAATCAAGTGCTTCTGTAACCTCTTTAAATAATCGTCGGAAAATGAGTAAGGACCTCAGAATAACGATTTGTAAATCATCATCATCATCATCATCATCATCATCATCATCATCATCATCATCATCAGCATCATCATCATCATCATCATCATTATCATCATCCTCCTCCTCCTCCTCATCATCATCATCATCATCATCATCATCATCATCACCATCATCATCATCACCACCACCATCACCACCACCACCACAACCACCACCACCACCATCATCATCATCATAATAATGACAAATTATCCATACCATTCACCATCATCTACATCCTCTAAAATATTTTGTAAATACATCAAAATTATTGCCTTAATTATTCTGAACAACATCTAGAATCTCGGAATTGATTTGCATTTCATTGGCATTACTCTTAATAATAGAAAAAAACGTATTATTCTTAATGATTTATGCGATTATTTCAGAATGTATTTTGATCGTACAGTGTAGAATGGATGCCCTCTTTGCTTCATATCCATTAGTTTTAATCATCCTCTGTCAGGTCTATGCCAAATACAAGAAATCTTAAAGAATAACATGTTGACATTAAAAAGATGTTATGAATTTGAGTAGAAGACTGAGTTGATGTGATAGGATACATTTGGTCATAAACTCGTATATTCCCGCGTCACGACAGTAATGTGTTCCTGAAAATTGACGTAATGAGAAATTCCGTACCCTGAACTAAATTTCCAATTGGATTATCAAAGGGTCTTTCGATGGGGTTGCAAAGGCCAACAAAATAGTTTTCTCAATTGTCCCAGACTTTGGACCTGAACTAGTGATTTTTGACACACAGAATCCGAAAATGACATCCATGTATTACCCGCACATCAAGACGTTAAGTTACCGGATCCAAACATTTTCACTTTTTTGTTTTTGTTTGGTTGTGAAGAACAAGACATAACATGCAAACATACATAGAAATTGATCTTTCTTGAAAACCAGAGAATGTTTTCTACTGAAAAACTAGTAAAATTTTAAAATTTCTGCAGACAAATTGCATCACTGTGTATACCTAATTTCCCATGATTTTGTGTTTGGAGGATTTTCTTGAGCGCTGAACCTCAGGAAGCTTACGAGCCAACTTCCAGCAATAGTCCGCCATCATACGCAAGTCCCATCTGCCTTGATACCTTCGTTTCATTGATTTTATGACCTGTTGGAAATGTTCTCACTGCTCGTCTCTTGTGTCACCAAGATTTTCAGGCAATTTATCAAGGTGACTATTATGATAGTGCAGATTTATGCTCATATTGTCGACTGTTTCGGGACAGTTGGCTGCTTTCTTGTTGCTCAGTCAGAAAGCCATTTATAACTATTACAAATTAATTCCATTCTGCCTCTTCAATGCATTTCATTGATTCCCATCTTTCATCAATATTCATAATGCCAAGTTTGATATGGAGTGGAATTAGGAAGAGTTTTCTCTGTTGAACTAAAGGCTCTTCCACCCCATTAAAAGACCCTTTGATCATCCAATCTTTTGTCCCTAGCTCTGCTGTCCCACATACAAAAAAGCATGGATATTTGGAGTATCCACTTTGTTGCCCCAGGAGAAAATTGAACATCTTAAACTTCATGCATCACCTACTGATGATGGCAGGGTTTGGGTGTCTTGAAATCTAGACGTAATGGGAAAAAATGGATTGAATTTTTGGATTCAGCATCTGAAAACTCTTCAAATCAGGTACAAATGTCCTGACAACAGGACATTGTGTTATCATGTTATAAAGTGATAATGGTCTTTCACAGAATTTTTCGGACAGCAACAACAAAAAGAAACGTGATCTTTCTGTGCTGGAAAATAACAATTTCTAAACATACACAGCGAACTATGTATACATAAAAGCATTTAAAGATAAAAACAGTAGAGAACAATTAAGATTCATAATAACATAATACCATACGTTCTTCCCATAAAAGGTGTTTATTCCTATTTGAGGTTGGTAGTAGAAGGATGAGGAATACAATCTTCTTATAGTAGATCATCATCAATATCCATTTGAAGGGTCAAGAAATGTTCGTGTTTATGGCACAACATTTCTTTATACAGTTCAGTGTAGAAACTGAACTCATTGGTAAATCCTCTTTTAATTTTTATCTTATGTCCTCTGTGGAATTTGAACTCAGAATGTAAATACGGTGAGCTGGCAGAATCGGTAGCACGTTTATTAGAAAAGATGTCGGTCATAAGAGCAAATAAAATGGAAAATCGAATATATTATCTCTTCAACGTTATCCTCATATACTTACCTCTCAATGCACATCTTAAATAGTCATAACTGAGAATATTTCACCAAGTGAGCCGATCAAATTTTGGATATATTATGTCTTTACGTTAAGACACGTGGAAAAGTATATATGGTATAAAATAAATATATCTGATCTTACCACGTTGAATATTTTCTACTTTAAAGTAAACTATTAGGAAAAGTATATATCTTATAAGATGTAGTTTACTTCTGGTGGTCAGCTATCATAGGGAAAACAATCTCTAGCAGAATAAATTATGTGTTTAGGCAGGTTTGGAGGTTTGAAATTCAAATCAAAGAGTAAAGAAAGCTACAGATATAGAAATATATATACATATATGTGTATATGTATATGTGT
>JAOPUL010003171.1:2725702-2735728 GCA_027564515.1 Octopus rubescens | reverse complement strand
GTGTGTGTGTGTGTGTGTGTGTGTGTGTGTGTGTGTGTGTGTGTGTGTGTGTGTGTGTGTGTGTGTACAAACATATACGTTGTAAGCCGAAAACCTCCGTTAACCGTTACTCCGAACCTTACTTTTCCGTATGAAGAGAAAAGTGAAATTTTAATTGGAAACAGTAGAAATATGGAGTACCTTGGCAATCTTTTATTGAATAATATTGATATAAAAGGATCTTGTTAGTTGGGCACAGTACTGTTCTATACACAGTAAAATTTAAAATATAAATATAAAAAAAATAGTACAGACAAAGGAGAGGTATGAGATACGTCAGTTAGGGAGCGAAAGAAGAAAGCCGAAAGGGGAAGAGAATACAGGAAAAAGAATTAGTGTGGGTTTGTGTAATGAAAACACTGAAAGATAGGATAAAAACTTGCATAAATAAGCTTTTGTAAATGATGTTGTTTAGATATACGAATGTGAGGGAAAATTCGAGTGAAAAGAAAGTAAAAGAAAAGCAAATAAAATTAGATTAAAAGGATTTTAGCAATCGTAGAGGGAAAGAAAATATTTTTTTAAATATATTTTTGAACCTTGATTGCTCAAGGGAATCAAGGAATTTTTCATAATGTATTTACAGGAACTTAATAATTCGGTTCTATTATTTAATGCAAGTGAATCTTGAACTAAAATTTAAATTTTTTCCTTGAAACAGAGCATAAAACATAAGTTTGAACGATGCGGACGACAGATGGCGCATGGTCTAAGATGTTCCGTTCTAGAGGAGGGGATTGGGTAATATTTACTGCACTTTTGACACTGAGAAAAAATAATTTTACAAGTGTTCACTACCTTACAAAAACTATATCAGCCAAGTAAATGACCTTCTCTAAATACATTAAAAATACTATAACATATCCAGATCACTATTTCAGAAAATTATCTCCGTTCTCTTTGACAAATTTAAAAGACAAATTTAAATAGGGCAAAATGAGTAAGACAAAGTAAAGTAAATTTTGCCTCTTCAATTCTCTAGAATTACACTTGAAAAAAGACTCATACACATCAATATCCATCCTTAGACATCAGAAAGATAAGAAATGAAACACAAATTTAAAATATCCAGATCAAATGAAAGAGTATCTTGGAAAAATGGCATGTGATATGAAATTAACAAAACTCGACTAAACCTAAAAATTCAATATAAAATATTCTCTATAGCTTTTTCACGATCTGCTGGAGTGGCTCTCTTTCCAATATATTTACGCACCATGCAGTTAAAGAGAAGAAATTATTGAAATTAGTCATTACTCATTTTCCCCACTTTAGACATTATATTATATTAGCAACCTCAATTACATATTATATTACATATTATATTAGCAACCTCAATTACAATCGGGTCAAAGTTGAGGAAAGATTTCTTGAAAGAAAAAGTACCTATCACCTGACTATGTTTCAAAATCTCTCAACTTCCACAACAACGACTATGCTTGGCCAATTTTTACTCTCAAAGATGATGCAACAGTACAAAACAAAATGATGATGCAATACTTGTAATTTAATGATTTCAAACAGGTAGGGAGAAAATAACGAAAAATCAGAAATTACTCCTTTTGCCACACTTTGCTTCCCCACCCATTTTGCTTCCCCTCCCCCTCCATGTTAGTCAAAGCGTATCTTGGTTTGTTTTCATTCATTTCGGGATAAGATTTCAATACAGTGCTGTAGCTTTGTACAATATGTCCATACCTTTGTAGAATAAACAAACATGTTCGAAAGGCAATTCCCATTGAATGGACGCTTAATTTGCCTGGAGTAATGAAATTACATATCACAGAGATCACATGATTGTTGTTATTGAGCCTTTTTAAGTGGCGACCTTAAGCAAGCAAAGATTTTACAGTAAGAATAGATTCACTGAGGCTATAATTTCGAAAATAATTTTCTTTCATCTGAAGAATATTTCAAAATATAGGATGACGTCGAAATTGACAGCCAAAAGCTTGGTAGTACCAAACCAAACATCTCTGTAAAAGACACTATCAAACACTTAAACCAAGCAATCAGAACAACAACCATAATAACAGCAATACCAGACAGGAGAGCAGACACAAGAACAGCAACAATCACAATAACATCAACAAGAGACAAACCAACAATCGCAACACTAAGAAGAGAAACCACAGCAGCCAGAGTAACAGAGTAACAGCAAGGGACACACTAGAAGAGCAACAAAAATAGTAAAGAATCCCCACGGTGATGGGTTTTATAGACAAAATTTTCGGTACGGGTGAGGGTCTTGATGTGTTCATCATTTACAACACTCCACACGGTTGAGTTCTTGTTAGAACTACGCCAGAAATGTATCATATTTTAGAACTACACCAGAAATGTATCACATTTGGGAAACTTCAAAACTCTACAGGACAAAAGATTCTGAGGGTCCATACGAAGGTCTCCGAAACTCGTAATGAAATTATGCTCGTATCGGCTTGTAAGTGGGACACCTCAACAATGTCGGGTTACTACGGTTAGATGCAGCAGTCATTAGCAAGACCAGGATTTGCGAAACTGAATCACTTGTACTGCTTCTGAACGACTACAAATCTTACGCTTCCCTCGGTAGCCCTGGATCAAGTGTTGTGGTGGTACCGTTTCAGAAAGGCCTATACGTAAAGGTGTGTACGGTTTTCCTAAAACCGGTTAATAGATTAGTAGTTTTGGACGTGCAACGAAGATGACAGTGGAGCCTTCAAACTAGTGATCGTTTGTGCTCCGACAGGAGCCGGTAAGCCAAACCATTTAGACTTCCAGAGGCTTTCCTAGGAACATCAACGAAAAGGAAGGCTATATCACTACAATGTAGAACGGAATCTGTTCAATGTTGAAATTAAACGACCACCTCTTAGAACTATTTAGAATTGAGCGCTCGGTCCATTAAGGTCGCCCTTTCACCCCCTCACGTGTATGTTTTTGTTGACGATTTCGAATGGTATCACGCTCAAACTGAGTCACAAGAGAGCCGTGTTGGCATACGCAGACGACGTCACTTCATGGTACCAGCCACTTCGGTTATACAGGCGGTAGACATTATACCGAAAGAGTACATCAACCGGAACAAATCGACGAGCTTGTAACTCTAGGAGAGGTAACCTTGTTGGCCAACAATTTCTGTTGCTGAAATGAGAGGCTGATGAAAGTGCTTGGACCTATTGGATAGAGATTGAGAAGAGGTTGCGATCACAGAAGCCAATCTCACTCAGAAATCAGACATTATCGCTGAAAGTCGGGTGGAGGAAGTAGTTAATGCCTACATCGTTCCGGTGGTGTACCATTCCTAACCGCCGTACCTTGTACCAAGAAATATCTGACTAGATTCGAGTGCATGCTCTTCTATTTCTTATAGTCAAGAAATCCCTCTACTCCCAATAGCTACATCTCAGGATGCCATCCTTGTTGTGCCCAGGTATGCAGTGAGACTGGCATATTTAAAGTAATACCTGGACTACTGCAACGATGTCATCAACGAAAACGAGGGCAAACTGGTGCGGGCGTCTATAGTACAACAATCCTTTCCTCTAGTCGTCTCTTTGAGCGAGCTGCAATCGTGGAACAAGCGTAAACCGAGGTTGACGTTTAATATCTAGAATGTTGCTAGGCTTTCACGGCACTCTTATAGATGGACAATACTCTCGGCAGAAAAATAATTATAGATTGCTAAAGAAGGTTAGTTGAGAGTCTGAAATTGTTTCACTATTGTAACGTGTTGTACGATAGAGACGCCAAGAAAGGTATGAGAGATAGAGATTTCGTGAGACATACAAAGAGGACGAAAGTTAGCGATCCTCGAGTTTTGGAGGTAGCAGAGAGAGGGGGGGATAGGTTGGAGAAATCATGGTGAAAAAAGAGAGAAAGGTACATAAAGTGAGTAATTAGACGTGTTCGTAATAGGAACAATAATAAAATGGAAGTTATCTGAAAATTTTCAGATAAGCAAACCTAACTTCTTTTCCTTTCTCCTAATATTCTCCATTCACTCATTCTTTTTCTAACTTTATTTTGTTCTTGTCCCTTTTACAAACATGTCTAATTATGCACATGTCACTTTATGCACCTTTTTCTCTTCTTTCTCTCTCTCTCTCTCTCTCTCTCTCTCTCTCTCTCTCTCTCTCTCTCTCTCTCTCTCTTTCTGCTATCTCCAAAATTGAAGGATCGTTTATTCGCAATGCGAGACTACCCTTACTCGCCCCCACTACCTATACCGGAAATCTTTCCTTTTTTGTTTTCGCTCCCTTCCGAGAGTCAGTAACAAGCCTGTCCCCACACTCTACTCCTTGTGACTGTACCCCGTGGCACACTAGTTCCATATACAAGATAATAGAAACACACGTAACTAAGGCACTCATGTATTAATGACACTGGGAATCTTTCACTTACATATTTAATTCTTTCATTGGTATCATGTAACAACCTGTTGCATGGTCGGACCGTCGGCGACCAAACCGACAGCCCTGCCAAGTCTGCTTGGTAAGGAGTGTGTTGTTCTTGTAGGACACTCTGCAGGACAAAAAACAAAACCTTCAAAGGGTGAATGAATTCAGTAGGGTCAATGGCCATCCAACAGCTGGGAGTGAGAGACCTCTAGTCTTTGTTTAGACATCTCTCTATGAGAAGGAAAATTTTGATCTAACTCCTG
Organism: Octopus rubescens; assembly: GCA_027564515.1. Taxonomy (NCBI): domain Eukaryota; kingdom Metazoa; phylum Mollusca; class Cephalopoda; order Octopoda; family Octopodidae; genus Octopus; species Octopus rubescens. Next base: position 2,731,044 of record JAOPUL010003171.1, on the reverse strand, counting down.
TAACTTCATATGCATACAATGATGTTGACTAGCTCTACTTATTGGGCAATACATACGTTGCTTTAAACTGTGCGACTGGCCCTGTGCATAGGTTAAGGGAGTCGATCTTAAAAGAAAATCAATAGAGGATCTCATACAGGCAGGAGGATCCCATACAGCTTCTGCCTCCAGCACTTCTATTGTCTTCAGTTGTCTTAGGTGCCCACTGACTATCAATCAAGTGACCCACCTACACTTGGTGAAATCCAAGTGACTTTCAAACGACTAACTAACTATAAAGCTCCCTCCACCCCCGGATCTGATGCAATTCCTGCTGAGATCTATAAACATGGCGGACGGAAAATACAGGAAAACTACTCGCCTTATATACAGCAATGTGGGAGCACGAACTAATTCCACAAGAAGTCAAAGATGTCCGCATTGTACACCTCTGTAAAAGAAAAGGAAACATCCAACAGCGTGACAACCATAGGGGCATATCACTCATGCCATTCGCAGAAAAAATCCTAGCACGATCATGCTCAATCGACTCATACATTTTGAGTAGTTTCCGAAAATCTTGTGGGACCATGAATATGATCATTGTTGCAGGACAGCTTCAAGAAAAATGTCAGGAACAAAATCAAGATCTCTACACTGCATTCATCAACCTGACCAATGCTTTTGATACTGTAAGCAGACAAGGCCTCTAGAAAATAATGAAGAAATTTGGTTGTCCAAACAAGTTCATTAGTGACACGCATCAATTTCATGATAGCATGCAAGCTCGTGTCTTGAATGTTGGAGAATTCTCAGTACCTTTCACTGTAACCAATGGTGGTTACAAAGGGTTGTATTCTAGCACCCACTCTCTTAAGCTTAGTTCAGAGCTTTATGATGCATTCTTCCATGAAACACCTGGCAGCCAGATCAGATACAGATATTATGGTGTTGCCACTGGCCATTCTCTGCGGGGCGTAGCTGAATGTTCCTATGGTCCAGGGATATGTGCCCCCTCCCCCTGTCCCCCGCTGCTTTGTCCCCCACACCTTTTTTTTCTTTTTTCTCTCTACGTTTCTTTTTTTTTCTTCTGCTTTATTGATTCCAAGGAATCAACTGTATTCATTATCTTAATTTGTTCCTGTATCTGTTATTCATCGATATAATGGTGGCTTTGTTCACATCAGCCGCCTGAAAGCAAAGACTAAAACCCAGATCACCACTACAAATGAACTCGTTTGAAAAGTTTAAAGACTGGACTTTTTCTATCGAGGCACGCTCTAATCAACTAGTACCACTTGAAGAAAATTTAATGATAGAGAGGGATGTGACGCATTCTAATGTACTTATTGAAAGGATGTGGTAAGACTGGTAATGTTGAATTAACCTACCATGAATGTGCTTTACTAATGGGGAGAAAAGAATATGCCTTGGATATGGCGATGTGATCTCCCCATCCCATTGGAAAACATTTCTTACCGAAATTTTATCGGTATATATTTTACCATTTCATATATATATATATATATATATGATCCAAAACATATAGCAAAATATATTACACAATATATATATATATGTAACCAATAGAATTCATTGTTGTTGTTGTTGTGGTTGTGGTTGTGGTTGTCACTAACATTATCATCGCCATCATCAATGTTTATAAGCACAATTATTTGCTTAACGATCTCATGTAGCTGAACGGTAGACGTAGGCGAGACCAGGATTTACGCAGATTTCAACATTTTCGGCCAAGGTGTTAGCAAAGACGTTGATGCTTGTCGTCGATGACTTAATTGGGGATGAACAAACATGCAACATCCCGAACAGATATATCCACCACAACCTTCACCACATGCGATACACCATAGAGAGGTGGGGAAAGAACCTGGCGTTAGTTGGGCGCTGATCAATTTAGATCAATCAAAAATTTCGATACAGTAGATCACCAATACTTGTTGTTGTTGCGGCATTCACCCGGGGTGGGTTGAGCCGGCTCTCAGCGAATTTGCAGCGTCACGAGTGAGAGCGACCCACCTACTCCTGTCAGCAGCTGACCCCTCGGCCAGCTCCAGCCATTCGCGGTTCCAACGACGAACGCCAAAAAACACGAGGACCAGAAACGAGCTCCAGATCGGAGTTTGAATTGACCACCGCGTCGCTTTCTCATCAATACTTGGCAGCTGTTCTCCGGTTTTGATCCCTAACCTTAACTTCCACAATGCACAGAGACACCAGTACCGTGCGCTCGACCTGTCAAGGTTGTCCCTTCTCGCCTCTTGTGTATGTACTGACTCTTGAGCCATTACTGCAGAAATAGAAGGGCATCTAGCGTGAACAAGTATGTGGGAGAACTGTGTCGAGGAAGTACGAAGCTGGGACAGAATCAAAAATTAACCAGGAGAAGTCGGTGAACCTGCAACTCGGCTCCTGGAGAGTTAGATCCATGCCGTCCGACAGTGCGGCGCTGGAAGGACTGACCAGTTAAATTGCTCGAGGTTTAAAGTAAATTACATTCACTCTATTTTCTGTACATCATCAACTAGAGGAGAGCTCTTCACCTTCACTTCCCTTTTCCAAATGGAACTTTAAAAAGTTGATGAAGGATTGAGCGAGGATGTAAGTAGTTGTCCTCAATCATTTCTGTCTTTTTCATCATAGCCACAAAACAGTGAAAAACTGAGTGGCTAGCTCTATTAAAATAAATTGGTGGGGTGATCTTCACGATAGACTTGACCGATAGTCAGATCCATTATACACATCAACACAACTCCACTAGTCATCAGATACTACACGAGTTCATGCTCTGCGTTCATCTCCAACAGTCCTTTCGGATTTCGGTGGTAGAATAAGTTTCTGTCTTGATATTTACTGAGAAAATGTCTTCTCAACTGTCTAAAACTTTGAGACGGATTCTTGTAGCATATAGAATGGTAGTTTTCTGTGATTTCGCTAGCAGTGTCTGAATTCCAATGTATTAGTCTCTCTTAAACAACAACTCACAGTGTTACTTTTACTTCTCGTATAGTATTGAATAAATAGCAACTCTTATTAACGCTTGCATGACTCAACTTTTCTCAGTTCTCACATCACGTCCAAATCCTTTGAAGTCCTTTTGCACCAACTCTGCTATCATACAGAAACATCTATGACCTTAATTTCTTTTTTCCTTTATTATGGTCATATATCCAGCATGGTCTTACAATAATCATTTTCGATACCAGGGAAATTATGATACCGTTTATCATCTATGAATCCAAATTTCCTACAAAATTCACAGTTTTTTTTTTCTCTACTCTGTCGTGTCTTTTGTAATGTTTATTGTGCCATCTTCTTAGACTCACACACTAAATGGTTGGCAATGTCATCTGCATGTATCTGTTTGCAAGTGATGGTAGTAACTGCGTAAGTGTATGTCGTTGTAGTGAAGACGTTAGTACTTGTAAAGCTGTTGAAGTGTCGAACGTTCTGATAGCTCACCCATCTTTTTTTACTTTCCATTACTAATATATGGTATCTTTTTATGTGCATATTTCGGATAAGATTTTTACGTCAAATTAGTTTCTCTTCTGGCTAATTTCTAACATTAACTTTCATTTATGCCTATTAGAAACAAGCTGAATAAAATTTAATAAAATTTAATTTGCTTATATTTTCAGATTCTCTTGATACTACCAACTACGGAGGATGCTTCCCAAGAACAGGCAAAGTCGCTGTTCGAAACAAAGGCACCATAACACTGGACCAGTTAAAAGTTGGTGACAGTGTTTTATCGGTCGACCTTGAAGGCAAGTTAACTTACAGTGAAGTGATAGCATTTTTGGACACCAATAAAGATTCTAGTGGCTACTTTCACCGAATTGAAACAGAGAGCGGTCACACAATTCGACTGACGGGAAAACACTTAATTTATTCCTCTTACACAAATCGAACACGTTTTGACCTGAATGACAATGATTCTGAGTTCGAGGCTACATATGCTGACCAGGTCCAGATTGGAGATTATATTATGGCAACGGACGGAACGGCGGGATTGTTTTCTTCCCGAGTAAAGAAAATAGCAGCTGTCTCAGAGAAAGGTGTTGTGGCACCGCTTACAAAATCTGGTAACATCATTGTCGATGGCGTTGTCGTCTCTTGCTATGCGTTTATAAACAGCGATTACATTGCGCATGCGTCGTTTTTCTTCTTACGAGGACTCCACCAGGTAACGAGTCACATCCCTTTTGTATCCTGGGCTGACAGTCCATTGGCCTCATATGCCATCGATGGCATCCATTGGTATGCAAAACTTTTATACAAGATCGCTCCCCTATTCATGGATAGAACATTATTATACATGAATGACTAATAATTATAAGATATATTTTAAAAAATATTGAAGCGAGAGAGAAAATTTTATTATTACTATTATCATTATTATTATTATTATTATTATTATTTACATTGAAATGTAATGAATGAGATGAAATGTAAAAATAACAATGAAATATGCCAAACATTTCAACCTGCAAGAGAAGGCAAAAGATCAGATAGTAAGACACCAGAGAACGACAGAAAGGAAAGGACTAAACAATATAAATGATGAAAAACTGTTCAAAATATGTTAATGTTTATTTTAATTCCTTTGTTTTATATATCTGACTGGTTCCTTAATTTTACATCCTAGCAGAAATTTTTGTTTCCCTTGGATCTTTGACTATTCATTTTTCTTTTAATTCATACCTAACTCACAAAATAAACGTACATACAGAGGGATACAATACCCAAACATATACATGTACATACTTAAATACATTTATAAATAGTTACGTATTTACATAAATGCATACATGTATGCATACATATGTCAATATATGCATATTTACATACATACGTCCATACATGCATATATTTAACACATAAACACACTTCTTTCATTTACTTTCTACATTGGTGTAGCTTTAATTTTGCTAAAGCAAAGACATTTTTCAAGAGAAAATTTTGTGGGAATTGCATCAATATATGGACTACAATAGCTGATAAACACAAGAACAAAGCCGTCCTAGAAGTAACAGCAACAACAAGAACAAAAGCTTCGCCAATGCTAACAATAAAAAAGACAGCCTAAACATCCAAACTTAGACATGTTCTATTAATGAAAAATGTTTCTAATTCACCAAATTAATGTCTGTCAAGCAAGAAAGAAAGATTTGTGTTGAAATAGAAGAGTCATTTTTAAGCTAAAAATATCCTTCAATCAGAGAATATTGAAATATATAACGAGAAAACGAAAAAAAAAAGAAAAAAAACATTTTGCTTATTGTTATGAAAAAAGAACTTTGATCTTATTCGCCTTTTATTCATCCATGCATAAAAATATA
>JAOPUL010003171.1:2517992-2538596 GCA_027564515.1 Octopus rubescens | reverse complement strand
ATAGATAGATAGATAGATAGATAGATAGATAGATAGATAGATGCAAATATATATGCTATATATATATATATAGGCGTGGCTGTGGTAAGACGCTTGCTTTCCAACAACATGATTCCAGGTTCAGTTCCACTGCGTGGCACTTTGGAAAAATGCCCTCTACTATGGCCTCGTGCCGGCCAAGCCTTGTGAGTGGATTTGGTAGACGAAAACTAAAAGAAGCCCATCGTATCTATATGTAAATATATCTATGTGTGTGTGTGTCTTTGTGTCTGTCCCCCACCACAGCTTCACAACCGGTGTTGATGTGTTTAGGTCCCGTAAACTAGCGGTTCGGCAAAAGTGACCGTTAGAATAAGTACTAGGCTTGAAAAAATAAATCTTGGGGTCGAATTGTTAGCCTAAAACCTTTCAAGGCGCTGCCCCAGCGTGGTCGCAGTCAAAATGACTGAAACAAATAAAAGATATATAGATATACAGAGAGAGAAAGAGAGATACAAATATATATTTATATCGAGCTATATATATATATATAAAGACAGAGAGAGTGAGTGAGTAAGTGTATTCCCCTCTCTCTCCCCCTCTATGAAATCTCGTTGCCTCGTTATTTAGTGTATTAACTTCCCAGAAGGCCATTGGGGAAGAGACGCCATAGTGCTTTCCTGTGTGCGGTGTATGCTAGAGTGAACGAGGAAATCAGAAGGGAGTGAGAGTGTGCTTTGCTCTGATATATTATTTCATTCTTGGGCCTTTTGTTAAACACCTCCTTTCACAAAAAAGAACTCTCGTTTCCTTCGTTTACTTTCTGTAGATTATTGCTCAGTATTTAACCTATTTCTAGCTTTTTTCCCTAGATACACTACTCTATTTTCTGTTACCCCATTATTTCTGAAAGCATGAGTCAATATATCCAAGTTGCCGAGGACGAGAATTCGGAGCTGATAGAAATTCCCATCGAGTTAGATGGCACTTTGTTACTGAGCACCCTCTCTGCCCAGTTTCCCGGCGCTTGTGGTCTTAAGTACCGCAACCCTAACACATGTGCAGTGCGCGGTATTCGCCTCAGTCTGGGACAGTTATATCCTCCCGAAGATGGATGGGAAGATCGTGTTTACTACAGTGTCTTTCCGAAAGGTAAGTTTCCACTTTAAAACTATTTTATCATACCTCACTGTACAGTGTAAATGGTGAAAGTTGTTGGTAGCATACTCGAACATTTAAAAAATATTTTCTATACTCTTTAAGGATCATTTATGTATTTAAATCGTAATATTGCTCCTTTTTTCGTATAACTTACTCTTTACTATCTTGTACGTAGGTTATTAAATTGTAATTTTATGTTTTAGAATGTTTAAATTGATATTTACTTATAATCCTCTGTTACTTAAACATATTTACAAATTGCTTTTGTAAATATCCATGTACTAATTGTTATTCTCTCTTTTCATTCCTCATGTTTTTGCAAGTATTCTCTCCTTCAACTTATATTGGTATAATGTTTCTGATTATATGAACTGTCGCATTTCCTTTAATCTCTTTAAAATAGTAGCCTCTTATCACCTGGAAACCTAAAAAACAAAACCTGTTGCTAATCAGTTGATAACCTTGAAATAGTTTTATATGTGATTTACTACATGAAAAAGTAAACAGCTTCCTTGTGTTTTCGCATCACTGGCTTGTGACGAAAATTTTGTTAGTAAAAGAGCGAGAATGAATTTTGAGCTTTTTCTTTTTAAAAACGCTTTTCACGGAATCATCGTGTAATCCTGTGTTAAGTTATAAGAGGAGGACAATGTTTAATGTTTATGCCCTTAAAAGGGTATCATCTACTTAAAGATGAAAGTGTTCACTTAAGATTGGAAATTGGGTCGCTGTGTATGATATTGAAGGCAGCCACAGTCACTTCACCACAAAGGGAAATAATATATCCGCCATATTGCTGTATGTTTGGCACGAAGTTGGATTTTTTTCTCAAGACTTACCAGTCATCAAGTATCTTTATATTCAGTTTAATCAATTCGATCGTATTATAACCCGTTCCTTTATTACACCATTATATAATGACTACTCGTGTAAAATTTATATTGCTCGAAATAATCCGCTGACAATTGACCTGTATTGCTAATTGCCGTCAGTGATTCTCCCACCCCCACATGCGCGCGCACATATCAGCAAATACAATTTCTAGATAATTGCTGCCCACTCCGTTTCTGTTAGTGTTGTTTTGTGTTGTTGTGTTGCCATGGAGTATTTTCTTTCAGACAAGTATTAATTGTGTTGTTGTACAGATAACAAGCGGAAGAGCGATGATGGCATGGACAGCGGAGCTATCAAAGCTAAAAGAGTCAACAAAAAATGTAGTGACCTTATTGTATTGGGCCTACCTTGGAAAAGTACTGAAGAAGATCTGAGGCAATATTTCTCACAGTTTGGTGAACTGTTAATGGTGCAGGTAAAGTTAATATCCCTTCCTCTACATTTAATCTCTGTAATACGGTAGTCGGGCGCTAAATGAACTTTAATACATTGCTTAATTATTCATTCTTGTAAGAAATACGCATATATAATAAAAATTAGAGGTAACAATTTTTTATTACTGGTGTTTTTTCTTAGTTTCACACCTTGCAGAGAGGTAGCGTTCTACTTTGGAACAAGGTAGTGAGGTTTTACTTGAAACAAGATACACAGTGATTATTGTCACTTTGAGGATTTGACCTAGCTTACTGACCAGTGTGGTCCTCAACTCCTATTCAGAAGACCGGTATTTTTAACTACTTAGTCCCTAGTTAAATGAAAACGCTGAAATAAATTGTTTGACCATTGTGAAGTCCATTTCTTGCTCTCTTCCAGAATGTGACTAAAACACGAGTTATGTTTTGTTGATTTAGTCATATTAATGAGTGTTTTTGATGTGAATATTCAGAGACTTGTGGAATACTGTTGGCTGTAACTATCCATTATTTTTATTCATATGGGTTGGGGGTGACCTAAGTGTGGGTATGTCTAAATATTTATCTAAAAATTTACGTCTTTCAGAAAGTAATTGGAGTAAGCGAATTCCAATCATGGAAATTAGTTTCTATTGCAAATTCAGTTTTTAAAACTCATACTGGTGGAGTCCACCATCCCACTCTACCAATAGTGACAAATAAATAAAGTGATCCTTTCCTGTAAAAGAGAATAGTTTTGAGGTTAAGAAATAATCAACTGAGTTCTGAAAGTTGTTGACTTCAAATTTTTTATTTTAAATAGATTTTTTCCCCCTCTGTTCTAATTTACAGGTTAAAAAAGATTTGAAAACTGGGCAGTCAAAGGGCTTTGGTTTTGTTCGATTCCAAGATTATGAATCCCAATTAAAATGTATCAACCAAAGACACATGATTGATGGACGTTGGTGTGATGTGAGGATTCCAAACTCCAGGGTATAATGTTCCTTCTCATTAAAAACTTCATTTATTATACATTTCTTTGTACTTCATCTTCTCAATTCTCCCCTCTCCAGTTTTGTGAGCAAATATCACTACTCCATATCTTATTGAAGATAGAGCTTGGTTTTGATGTGAAAGCAAGTAGTGTTTCTTTTAAATTATTGTAATGACAATCCATGTTTTTATAATTTGGAAAGTCTTGGCTTTATTAATATCTTCCAATAGAAGTATCAAAACTTGTAAACTTGTCTGCACCTAGATGTGAGACCTTTCTTTAAAATGTTTAGCATTAAAAATTTGATTTTTGCCTCTTTATTTTAGTTCTTGTTTATACTATACTACTGTTAATTGTTTTCACTTGTATTTATGTGCATCATTTCATTTCTGTTTCTAGGATGGTAGTCAACAGCAAGTAAACAGTAAAGTGTTTGTTGGCCGGTGTACAGAAGACATGACCGAAGATGACCTTCTCACTTACTTCTCTAAATATGGTGAAGTCATTGATGTCTTTATCCCCAAACCATTCCGGGCGTTTGCATTTGTTACATTCACTGATCCTGATGTTGCTCAAGCTTTGTGTGGCGAAGACCACATTGTGAAGAATGTCAGCGTTCATGTGAGCAGTGCACTGCCGAAACCTGCAGATAAACACAATAGTGGAAACTCTGGCAACTGGGATAGGCGTGGTCCTCAAGGCAACTATAATCAAGGTTATGGACAGGGTGGGTGGAATCAGGGAAACCGCAATAGTAATGGTAACATGAATGGACCCCCGATGAATTTTGGCAACTTTCAGATAAATCCAGCAATGTTGGCAGCAGCTCAGGCCATGCTTAGTGGGCCTGGGGGGTGGGGGCCATTAGGAATGGGGCAAGGTGGAGGTGGAGAGTCTAACAGTCAAAATAGCAACCAAAGCTTTGGTAGTATTGGTAGTGGTCCCAATAACAATTATTTGGGTTGGGGTGGCCCTGCAGAAAATGGTCAAGGGCATTCAGCAAATTGGGGGGGTTCACTATCAAAATCTGGTGGATGGAATTAACGGCTGATCATTGTTTGCAATGCATTTTAATATATTTTTTCCTCCATCTTTTTGTCTTTTCTTCACTCAGTCCCATTCATACCTGATTCACTGTTCTTTAGCAGTTGTCACGTTTCTTTTTGATCTTGTCAAATTTGCCATAAGTCAAGGTCTTTTCATTTAATCACTCTCAGTCCGGTTTTCTAATTTTAAGTGTGTATGTAAGAGTATATATATGTTCATATATATATATTATATATGTATGTTTATATATAATGTATACACGCTGACATTTTATTACCTGGACTGTCATCTTTTGATTTTTTCCCCCCCCCTCCTTTCTTTCCCCCTCTTCATACTTTTGTTATACACGTTTGTTGAATGTTGTGAGTGATATGTCATACTTCACTTTCCCTTAACTGCCGACCAACTTTAGACAGCAGCACTTTTAGAACAGTCCCTCTACATACATCTATATATCATGCATTTTCACTTCAGTGCAATTAATTCTGTACTGTTAAGTGGAACTTTTGTGCAGCTTTACTTTGAAGAGAGACATTGTGAACTGTCTAAATTGTCTCCCCTTACCCAATACATTCCTTCTTCGTTTCCTCCATTTTGCTCATGGATGAGCAGCTTTCTATCATTCATCTCATTTTTTTTTTTTTCTGCTCGGTAATGTGACTCTCCTAGAAATTCCACTAAGATATACTTTCATCTCCCTCTGATCGTTTGATTTTTCTGCTGCTGTATTGCCTGAAAAGAATCCCTTATTGACTTTTATTTTCCATATCTTCTATTTGTAAACATTTCCCTTTTTTTTTTTCCTTTTGAATGAGTGTTAGCTTTGGTCTGGGTCAGTGAAGATCATTTTAGTTGTGTGGTGGGTGACCATTGGTAATATGTAAATAGTTGCCAGTCGTTTGGATTGCACGCACGGACTGATGCACGCATGACAGATGTGAACGAACTGAATCAACTTTGTTGAATGGGTGACGGATGTCTCCTTTTTTTGCGTGTTGAATGGGAGCTGATCTGTAGAGAAAGTAAATAAATATAAAATGCATGAAGGTCTTGTGTTTTGTGGCAGTTGAGAGAGTTTGCTCTTTGTTGCAGGGGCTGGGCAAGAATACAAAGAAAATTGTGTATTTAGTTGAATGTCTGGTACTTGTTTAAAAATGAAACAGGTTTCAAGTATTGGTAAAATTGCATTTTTTTTTTCATCCCACTCCACAGCAAACTGCCCTTTATGCTTGGCATCATAATGATTATAAGAGATGATTGTTACAACTGTTTTGTGAAAATTTATAGTGTTTAGGGTAATGTTTATAATTAAATCAAATCAGTAAATTGTTCAAATCAGTTTAAAGATAACCTATTGGGAGATTTCAGATCCCATTTGGATTGTAGCATTTAAAAAAAAAAAAGTTAAGTTTCATTTTCAAGTAATGAGAAATGGGTATGAACACTAGTGATGCTACATTATACCAATAATAGTGGAAAATTACTGACTTTTATACATTTAGGATTCCAACTGATTACCCTCCCAATATACTTTGTCATTCCAACTGAGTAATTTTCATATTGCATTTTTTTTTCTTAAATATTTCAAATGACTTGACATGGGTTCTTCTCCCTGCAACCAAAGAACCCTGATTGCCATGGTTCATCCTTTCAACTGGTGGAGAGGGACGTATCAGGTGATACCTATTTCGACGTAATGATGACGAAACTGTTTTTCTTCACAGCGAAATTCAACAATTTCCTCCATTACAGTGTCTGTTTCTTCAGCTGTGTGCACTGCTGCCCTAAAACAGCTGCTGTCTGCAACCTGTCTGTGATAACATAGTTGGCTATTTGTAAACACCTTTTTTTTATTTTTATGAAAAAAAAGAAAAAAAACTGACATTTAATACAGTGCCATTGACTGTATCTCAGGGATAAATTAGATGTTGGCCTTTCATATATTTTTTTTATTTATTTTAAATAGCATTTTCTAAGGTGTTGAAATTTACTTTATATATTTCTGCAATTTTTCTCCTACCCCTATGCTTTTTGGAAGCCACACAGTGAGAAACTTCCTGTTAGTGCTTGTTTTTCTTTCAGATATATCATACTCTGTGGGAAAAGGTAAGTAATCAAATCCGGTTTGGTTATTTCAAACCATATTGGCTATGCCATATATAGGATTGATACTAGCAGTTGTTCTTTAAACTTGTACAACTAAGTAGTAATGGTGTCTTTGTTAATATAGTTAGGTTTGCTTTTCACGCTTGCATTCATATTGAAAATTGCCACATCTATTAAATAACAATTCTATACATTATCAAATATCTTTTGATTGCATACAATAGAATGCTATTTCCAAAAAATTCAATTCGAGCTTTACATTAAATTGCTATCCTCCCGACATATGTATGGATAGTAGTGTTGCATAGATTGATAACTACATGTCCCTAATGGTCAACATATTAACTATTTCGTTATTATATTTCTAACCAAAATACACATGTCTTTAGTTTAAATTCTAAAATAATCGTAAATTTAGACTAGTTTCGTGAAACAACTCTTGTTTTTATTTATCAACATATTGTGATATTTGGAACACAATTTAACAAAAGGTTCTTAACCAAATCTATTGCATAATTTGTGTCTCAATGTGAATCGGGTCAATGCAAGTAAATTCAATGAAATTTAAATTTTGATTAAACATCACCATAGAAAATGTTATTTAATTGGGTATACAACAAAATTTTAAAATAGAAATGGAAATACGCCATCAACTTAAAGATATAAACTCGCATACATAAATGAATCACAATATTAAATAAACAAATAAATTTGAACATATTTATTAATCAAACTATAATATGTATATATTCGCGCACACACATCACAATCCTAAAAATACTTGGATTTCTTCCAGGTGTGTGGGGGAACATAAAAATATATTTTTTCCCCTCTTTATGTTCTACATAATGATTCATTTCTGCAGTAATCACCTCGAACAAAGAGAGAAAAATCTAATGGTTTCATTTCCTTGGAAAGACCGGCTAGGTTTAAGTCTTGCTTGTACATTCAGGTACAAATTATTTTTGTGTTTTTTTAACCGATCACTATCATCGCTTGTCAATATCATTTTACTTTCGGAAATTGAAATATCTAATTCATAATCACACGTGGTTTTTATGTCCACTATATATTTTGCTAGGTGTCTTCTTTTGAAAATCCTTTGAACTTAAGCTTGCTGCTTGACAACATGAAACTGGTATTCAATTTCCGTCCATAGTAAATAAAAAAAAATTTCAGCAACTCTCTAAAAGCTCAGATCAGATATCATGGACTGTAACTCAATTGTTTGAGATTTGTACTGAAAAAGGAATGTTTTGGTAACAGCCAAAAAAAAATGGGTCAGTTTTGGGTGGGTAGTTTACAAAAGGGTTTCATGGGACTGTTCACCTACCAGATATAAGAATTGGTGCTGACATTCCAATGACTTTCTGGCATTGTCAATGTAGCAAATTTCTCTTGTATGGTGATACTTTCCTAGATTTCCATAACTAGGATGTAGGGAAGTGTGATAATGGCTATATTCTGAGTTTTTAAAATAGGTTAGTAAATATATAATTTTGTTCATTTGTTAGAAAGGATGCTGCAGTTAATTTCAGTTTACTGCTGTCCTTAGGGCATTTTGCATTTCACTTAAATTAACTCTCTTTACATTTATTGAACATTCAGCCATTTAAAATGCTATTTATTTCAGATTGAGTGTAAATGGTCAGTCATGTTCTGAAAGGGTGGCATTTTATTGTATGTTAAAGTAACCAGGGCTATTAAAGCCATTAGCTTAAACCTGGCCTAACATTAACAAAGTATGTTGAAATTTTTTTACTTAGGTTCAACCATTTGTACTGAGAGTGTAAGCAAAGACTTCTCTTCACATACATGGTTTTAAATACCTTAAATAGGTCCCATATCTGAAAACTTAAATCTCGCTTGTACAATTGTGTGTTTAAAAAAAAAAGTATAGGGTTTGTTGATGGTATGTTCTATAGCAATTCTAGAAATGAGTAAAGAAATCTCTTGTCAGACAAACTTTTATGCCTTGTAAATTTTTCAAAGTACACTTCAATTTGTTCATAGTGAGATTTTCCAGTCTGTCACCACTGCAAACTAAAGCATACGTGTTGAGTTTACAATCTTGCCGCATGCTTGATCTGGACTATGTCAGATATGCCTTGATAGCAAGCATGTTAGTACTGACTACACCAACTGGAACGTTCCAGTCATTTTTATACCATCAGGTGAGCTGAGCCTCTACCAAAGTGATTTCAATATTTACGCTAAAGATCGTAATTGAAATTGTGGTTTTTGAATAGAGATGAGAGCGCTTCAAAAGTCCAAAATAAGTTGAAAGATTACGAAGTTGCAATATTTCTCTCAGGATTATAATTGCTGTTTACTTCATAACATTATCGTTAGTGTAAATTACAACTTTTAAGCGTAATTCATTAGAAAATGGCTTCTTTTTTTTTTTTTTTCAGGCAAGTTGATTTAAATTGCTGTTTAGTCCTTTAACATTCAGTTTACTCTATCAAATATAATGCTTATTTATTCAGTCTTGTAGATTTGCAATTTCGATGATGTGACTTTATTTTCGAATGGCATTGTAGGGTAGGTGTATGAGGCTGGATCTGGCTGATATAATATTTGGGCCAGATATTGGTAGTTTAAATGCTAAAGGGTTAAGAGAAAAATATGTCTAGTACGAATTATCACTGCTTAATCACAGTTCTCCAGGTATGTGTGCTAAGATTAAAATTTCAGCAGATAATATCCACTTCAGATTACTTAGTCAAATGTGATGTTTATTCATTCACATCGTTTTGAATTAATCAAGCAGTTGCTTTTTAGAATGACATTGTAGAGCAAGATTTGGACCTTATATGGTCAGTTTGAATGTTGAAGGGTCATTATATTCAATGAAGCCCTTTGCTCCAAATTTTAAGAACTGAATTTAAAAGCTTGGGTGATTTTGGAGTGTGCAATTAGTCTGAGCAGTGTTTTCCAGGTTTGGGTGCAGGTAACAAGTGATTAAATCTTGCATTGAAGTTCTGTTTACAGGGTTTTTTATTTATTGATGTGGGATGATAGTCAAAAACGGTTTAAAAGAATATATTGGTTATATATAAAATGGTGAGAAGATTTTTATGGGTGTGTTGGTACAGACATCACAATGATTCTTTTCAGGCTCAGAAACTTGAGAGGAAATTATTCTGAAATTGGTAACAATACATTGAACTCTGCTAAAGAAAAACCAAGGATCAAGCAATGGGTTAAGACTACTACCCGACAACAAGCTACCAGTCTCCACTTGCCAAATCTCACTCTCCAATTTTTGAATTAGCTAAAGACTTGGCCCTGTGTAGTTTACAATAAAATTGAACCCAAATCCAAGTGGTTCCTAATGTGAACACATAGGGTTTAAAATTTCAGAAATACTATGCTAGAGAATTTATTTCATATTTTATGCATATGTATATATATATATCCTACTTCTAGCATTTAATTGAAGTCTAATGTACTAGTGATATGAATTGGTTTGATTGGCTGAATAGCTAAACATTTCTTGATTGTGTCTGTAGAGACATTTACAAAATCCACTTAGTTCAGAAGTAGCTGCATTTTGCAATCCTTTATTTTGGCAGGTGAAAAATAGACATTGTTTTTACTGTAGAATGTGTAAGTGAATTCAAGCAACCAGTGGTAGAGATTTTTTTTTATATGGTCATATTCACACAAAATGTGCATATAATGTCCTTAACTCAGGCATGCCCTACAGAGAGGCTAAAATTGGATTAATAGTATACCCTATATTTTAGGGGTTTGGAAATCTCTACCTTAGACAATTGTCTCTAAATTGTTTGGGACCAGTTTCTGGCTCAGTAAATAATGGTATGTAGAAGTAATAATGAGCAGAAGTTTGCAAGGAAGAAAAAGTGCTGAGATGCCATCTGTGATAGTCCAGTAAAATGAAAATACTGAGGTAACAATTGATCAGGAGTTAGGAAATTGGTATTCTTGGTACAATTAAGCTCTACAGAATGCCTCCCATGTGGTCCTAACTTGTGCTGAACTAAAATCTGTCTCAGTATTTATAATATGAGTACATTTGAATATTTTTTTAGCTTTTGTAGAATTCTGGTGGATTCTTTAGCAACTCTAGCACACAATTTCCTCCCTATTCAAGTTTCTTTGTGAAATTTATTTATTCACATTGTTTTGAATTAATCATGCATTATCTTGTAGCTTTAAGATTTCAATGGTGTGTTTGTAAATATTTTTTAAATGACATTGTAGGGTAGGTGTGAAATGTTGGATCTGGCCAATTTTAACATAAAACAATATTTTGGGCCAGATTAAATGCTGAAGGGTTAATCTGCTTTAGAAAGAAATATTTAATTTTATAAGAGCGTAATTCGCTTGAAGCATTGTAGTAGAAAAGAAATGAAAGCTTTCTAACAATGTAGAAAATTTTACCAAAAAAAAAACCCCTTCATATTTTGGGTGTCACAGCCTATCTTCAGAAGAAAGCACTCAAAGATATGTGTATTTACATTAGATTTTGCTATTTTATTTCTTTTCAAAATGCAGCAACTCATAGGATTGAACAGAAATGCCTTGTATTTCTTCCAGCTCTACATTCTGAGTTCAAATATTTCTGAAGACAACTTTGCTTTTTATCCTTTATGAAACTAACGGTCAAATATGAGGTTGATGTAATTAACCCCCATCTCAATATTGCTGCCCTTGTACTTAAATTTCCTACGTTGTATGGTTTTATACTCTTTCCGTGTAACTATAAATGTTTCATTCTGAAAGGGAAGATCTATGTTCCTTAATTTAATGACCAAATATCTAATGAAATATAAGGATTTCAGGTATAATAGTATTGTCATATAAAACTACGGAATTAGCTTGATAAAGATTAAATTATCTATTAGTTTAGGCCTATATTCTCTAGTCATTTGTCTGAAGTTTTGCACTAATATATTTTTGCTTTTACTAAACTCTTGAAAATCTGAGGTACCTCAGCTCAAATTTTTTCATCACTTGATCTAATTTGTTTTTACCTTTTAGATCTCACTTTACTGCTACTTGTAAATCTAGTTCAGTTCTCAACTGGGGTCTGTATGGCACTTGGGGCTCCGTATAAGATTTTGTTGTTAACAATTATGTGCAATAAATTGGTTATACTTATACAATACTCAAAATATTTCAATAATTGTATTTATACAATTCCTAATAATATTTAATTATAAAAATATAACGGGATTTATTTTTTATTAACATTGAATGTCTAGGCAGGTCCATCCGAGTAAAATAGAAATCATAGGGATCCATAAGTAAAAAGTGGCTGAGAAACACTGATCTAGTTAGTTGCTGCAGATACCACATTGAAGGTGAACCCAAATTATCCTCTCGCTCTCTTTCTTTTTTACCCTCAGGTTATTGATTGTATATTTGTTTTAACAGATTAGGAAAAAATGTAAATTCTCTTTTCTCTAAACTTTTATGAATTTGTAGTGATATATTATAACAATATTTATATTGGGAATATAAAATGTTATTGGTATGACTTGACTAGGTCTGCTGTTCAACACTGCTTATTTTGGTTTTATTTACCTGTTCTTTGAGGTTTAGTGTCTTAATATCTAATCTTGACTTCTGCTTCTATGAATACCCTCCATTAACAGCTCATTACACTTTTATTCAATACTCATCTTGTGTAGGTATCACATGTCTGTACCAGTAAAGTTATTTCTCCTGGACATTACTAAGTTCTCTAATTTTCATGCTGGTTAATATTTCCAAAATTTCCTACCATTTGGTTTTCCATTTCATTTACCATGATATAAATTTAAGAAAGTTACAAATTTATTGAAACTGATATCAGAACTTGGCTGATAACATAAAGGCTAGGTGTGAAGAACAACATATACACTTGCAAGACTCAACTTATTGACAGGTCCTTTGAAAATATGTGATATCTTCAACACTGCGAAAAGAATTTTGTGTATGAGTTGCAAATGTAAGCTCCTTAGTATGATATTGAATTCATCTTGGTAACTTTATAGGAAGATATTATGTATACTTATATTCTAAATGAGGGATGCTTAACTCGTGCAAGTATACTGAAATGTAAAGCAGAAATCATTTCTTGGTGATGGCCAACAAAAGTATCTAACTGAAGAAATGGATTGTGTCAGTTATGTTTTTAGATCTACTCAGGAAGATCACTATCCATATCCATTGTAGGTTTAGTTTAACCTTTGGTGTAGAAAAAGCTAAGGGCTGAAACGTTGCAATTTTGGCATGGAAAGTTTTGCAGGGAGTTCATCACAGGATCTCGTGGTTGGAAATGGAGAGTTACTAAAGAAATAATAGATTGGACATTTTCTGAAACAACGCTAGGACAATAAAGTGAACTTTTATATATTAGGCAAGGAGTCTGTACCCTTCTAAACTACTAATGTTTGGTGGGGCATCATTCAGGTCTCTTGTAAAAATATTTTATGAACACATTACTTCCTGAATCACCGAAAAGTAATTATCTTCTACTTTGATAAATGTTTGGGTACTCAATCTGATTGTGCTATTGGTGAGAATAATGTTTGCTCTGCAGCTCTAATTACAGCAGTGCATTGTAATGCATTTTGTAATCCATCAACACCACAAATATGTTAATTGGAAGTATCATCATTTAGCATCCATGTTCCATGCTGGGATGGTTTGGCAAGATCTGATGGATCCAAGGAATGCATCATGCTCTAACATCAGTTTTGCCATGGCTTCTACAGTTGGCTGCCCTTCTATACTTAAGAAATTGAATGGTGTAAAGCAATATATATTCAAAATGTGGAATTAAAAAATGACTTGAAGTTATAAAGATATTTAGATAAAAATGAATAAATGCAAAAATATAACTTTTTCCTAAGAGAATCTTGATTGACAAAAATTGTCTCAATTTTATACTATATTCCATATTGAAAATATTCAGTTGCCTTGGATAATAATACTTGGTGCAGTTGGAGTGTTTTTTATTTTGCTATAATTACAAATTTCCATCATAAGTGCATATAAAAGACATCTGAAGCAAAGTTGGATTTTTCAGCATACTTGTCTTTATATTTTTTTTTTTTTTTGTCACCAAATACATAACAAGTAATGTCATCACAAGGTAATTTTATTTACTACAAAAATTTTAAAAAAATAGTTACTATCAAATTTTCTAAATACTGGTATGAATTGGATGACTTTGTTCTACAGAGTACCATTGTTCGTCTGTTTCCGTCCTCTTTGAGGTTCTGTCTCTTAAGGTATTTAATCTTTAAAATTCTATTTCATTGGTCCCGGACCAACTTGACTGTATGATAAGGTAATTACTGTTAGAACTAAATTATAAGCGATGCCAATTGTGCTACGACAACTCAGTGATATATTAATAAAATGAGGAATGTTAATTTGCTTTAGATAGGAAGTCATTGGGTTAGTTATACTTCTGGTATACTAACATCACACGTGAACAATTACATCTACCATGCAACATCTAATAATTCACTTTATATTTTCTTTTAAAATTGTGGTTTATGGTTTTGTTTCTAAATGTTGGACATAGGTACAGGCGTGGCTGTGTGGTAAGAAGCTTGTTTCCCAACTACATGGTTCCAGTGTCACCTTGGGCAAGTGTCTTCTACTATAGCCTCGAGCTGACCAAAACCTTGTCAGTGGATTTGGTAGATGGAAAATGAAAATCCCATCATATATATATATATGTGTTTCTCCTCACCACTGTTTGATAACTGGTGTTGGTGTGTTTATGTCCCTGTAACTTAGCGGTTGGGCAAAAGTGATCAATAGAACAAGTACTAGGTTTTAAAAAATGAATACTGGAGTTGATTCGTTTGACTAAAATATTCTTCAAGTTGATGCCACAGTCTGGTGACTGAAACGGGTAAAAGGTATACATTATAATGATAAATATGTTACTAAGTGAATGTATGTGGCCATAACTACAAATATGAAAATTCTTACAGTTGTAAGAGATATTTCTTGGGGAAGAAATTAGAAATAGAATCTTAAGACATTGAAGAATTTACTTCTAAGTACAATATTTTAACATTTTTTGTTTTAATTTGTTTCCAATGTAAATACAATACTGATGCATCTCAACAGAAGAAAGGATTTTCTACAAATATACCCTAGAGGAACCCTGAAGTTGAAAGGCCAATTTTTATTCAGTTGTATTTTACTCAAGTCCAGGCTAGTTTACTGATGGGATTAAAAATAGAAGATAGAGAGAGTTGTTGGCCAATGTCTAACCTGATTTCTTGCAGCAATTAAATGCATCTACAATATTAAAAATTTCTTAATGTAATGTGTAGTGTTGCTCCTGTTATTTTTATATATTAACAGAAATGGGTGGGGGGGGGCAAGCAAAAGGAGAGATTAATATCGGTTTCAAATTTTGGCACAAGACCAGCAAGTTGTTCGGGGGAGGGAGTAAGTCGATTACATCGACCCCAAAAGGATGAAGTCGACCTCAGTGGAATTTGAACACAATGTAAGGACAGGCAAAATGCCACTAAGTATTTTGCCCAGTGTGGTAATGATTCTGCCAACTCACCGCCTCAAGACAGATTAATATTCCATTCTATACTGGGCACGAAGGCCTGGAATTTGGGGGGAGGGAAGTAGTCGATTTTATCGACCCTAGTTCATAACTGGTACTCACTTTATCGACCCCCGGAAGGATTGTGGAAGCCATGAGGGCAGATAAGAAGGAAGAAGTATTAACTAACATTGATGACAACCTTCATATACTTATTCTAGAAGATTTCAACCTCCCTAATGTCAAATGCCTTTCTCTAAGATATGTCACTGCATAATCAGAGTCTCTGCTTGACCTCACAAACATGCTCTTTTTGGAGCAAATAGTGCTCCACCCAACAAAGGGTAAACATGTCCTGGACCTCTGCTTCACAAATAACATGGCACTCACCCATAATGTTAAGGTGACATTGACAATTTTCTCGGACCATAACTTAATAAAACTAACAATGTACAGTCCACAGAGAACTGCAGGCTACTTGAGGCACCCAACTCCTTTCTCAACTTTCATAAAGCTAATTGGAAGGGTATTCAGAAATAGGTCATGGAAGAAAACTGGTCTACAAGTCTCTTTATGCAAGATATTGACATGAAGCTACAGAGCTTTATGATAATAATGCATGGTATATGCGGCAAGTTTGCTTCAGAGAGAATGTCAAACCGACAGAAAAACAATTCCCAGGGATAGGAAGATTCTAATGGGATGACAAGCAAAGATCTCAAACCATCTAAGTGGGTCACTAAAGCATAGTGAAGAATTCTATCTCAAACAAACATTGAGATTGAAAATGAATTCAAACACTCCCATGAGAAGGAGAGGGCAGAGAAAGAAGCCAGGGCTGTCAAAAATATAAAGACAAACCCTAAAGCCTTCTATAGATTTGCAAAAAAGTCTGCTTCAGTACGGTACAAGATAGGACCACTGTTCAAAGAAAATGGCTCACCGACTAGACCCCCAGAGGATAAGTGAAATGCTGAATGTGCAATACAAAAGTGTTTTCACAACTTCGTTGGGACACTTGCGAATAACTATGCCTGATAAGTTCTTTGGCACCACAGTTCTACACAAAGAGATGGCAATTATTGATAACATGACATTGAAATAGAAGAAGCTGCTGTAATATCAGCCATTGATGAAATGAGATTAAACTCAGCCACAGGCCCTGATGGATTCCCAGCAATCTTCCTAAAGAAATGCAAGGTAGCTCTAGCAAGACTACCACAGATCCTCTGCCAAAGCTTCCTCGCAACTGGGAGACTTCCCAGAAAGTTAAAGGAAGGAGCAGATGCTAAAAATTATTGACCTATCTCTCTAACCACCCATGTCAGCAAAGTCATGGAATGCATTGTCAGGAGGAAACACTGCGTTCCTGGAAGATAATGACTTGTTCCCTGACACCCAGCATGGCTTCCACTCAGGAAGAAGCTGCCTTACACAGCTTCTGCAGTATTATGATGGGTGTTGTAACAACTCATGAAAACCTAGATGCCATATATAAATGGGCAGAAGAAAACAACATGCAATTTAATGCTGCTAAATTCCAAGCCTTCCGCTATCAGCTAGTTAGTGCTCAGATGCCATGACAATAGTACTTTGGACCAAAAGGAACAGCAATCCCAGAATCAAGTATAGTATGTGATCTGGGGATTGATATGAGCAACACCTCGTTTCACATACATATCACCGAGATGGTGGCAATGTGCAGATGAATTCTGAGAAACTTTAGAACAAGGGACCAGGAAACTATGCTGGTTTTATGGAGGACATTTGTACTCATCCATCTGGACTACTGATCTCAACTGTAGTCACCCTACAGTGTCAAGTTAATGGCAGAACTTGAGGATCTAGGCTGTGGGTTTTGCCATCCCAAACAGCCTGCTTCAGAAACTGACTGAGCAACCCCTCAGAATCTATGAATGACTTAAGGCACCAAGGATTATGCTCAACAGAAATCAACATGCCAGTATTATCAACACCAACTTTGGAGATTGCAGATGGCGTGAAGGAAAACTTCTATGCTCAACTTGATGTAATACTCTCTTCCATTCCAAAAGCAGACAAGATTGTACTACTTGATGACTTTAATGTCAGAGTCGGGAGAGATCAC
This sequence comes from Octopus rubescens, assembly GCA_027564515.1. NCBI lineage: Eukaryota > Metazoa > Mollusca > Cephalopoda > Octopoda > Octopodidae > Octopus > Octopus rubescens. The sequence goes on along the minus strand of JAOPUL010003171.1, from coordinate 2,521,374 downwards.
AGGCTCAGGATCAAAACCATCACAAAAGAAGGAATTGGCAAGGCCAACGCCAATGGGATACTTCTCACCAAGTGTGCTGAGCTTGATCTGGTGATTACCAATACCTTATTTCACCAGAAAAACAAGTACAGAGTTTCATGGCAACATCCATGCTCAAAACACTGGCACCTGGTTGGCTATGTCATTATACTATCCCATGACCATCGAGATGTGCTGAAGATCCAAGCCTTCACAGATGCAGATGAATGTTGGACAGACCATCGTCTCATCTCTTCCATAAAAATGAAGACTTGATGAAAAAGGAAACACCAAAACCAGAATAGTAGCTAGAAATTCAATGTCGAAAAAGTTCAATGCCAAATGCACAAAACAATTCCAGCAAAATCTCCAAGAACAGTTACCCAAAATTAGCCACTAACTGTCGAAGAACCCTGGAACCAGCTGAGAAATTCCATCATCATCATCTGTAAAAGAAATTGTTGCTTTCAAGACCAGTACCAAGAATGCAAAGCTGCCGTTCAAAGAGTCACCCAATACTTAAATAAATTAATGGTGGAGGGAAAAGGCTCATGAATTTCAACAGCTAGCAGATACCAATGATACACGGGGCTTCTTCAGTGCAATTAAGGCCATCTTTGGTTCTTCAATGTATGGTCGAGCCCCTCTCAAAAGCAAAAATGGTAACTCCATCTTTAAATCCAATGTTGCTATTAGTGTAAGGATTTTTTGAACCAACTAGTCACCTTTGAGACCAGCATGTATTACACAATGTCCCAAATCAATCAGTGGAACATTCGAGCCATCAAAGGCTTAAAAAATAACAAAGCTGCAGGACCAGATGGAATGCGAGCTGAGACCTTCAAATCAGGAGGGAATTTGATTCATTACCAACTCCATCAACACCTGACCAAAATTGGGATAAATGAGGAAATACCACCTGATCTCAGAGATTCAATTATTGTTTGTGCCACGATGAGTGTTCCAGTTGATTTGATCAACGGAACAGCCTACTTGTGAAATTAACATGCAAGTGGCTGAGCACTCCACAGACATGTGTACCCTTAACATAGTTCTCAGGGCGGTTCAGTGTGACACAGAATGTGACAAGGCTGGCCCTTTGAATTACAGGTACAACTCACTTTTGGCAGCTGAGTGAACTGGAGCAATGTGAAATAAGGTTTCTTGCTCAAGGATACAACATGCTACCAGGAATCAAACTCATAACCTTATGATCGTGAGGCAAATACTCCAACCACTAAACGATGCACATTCACAAAATATTATTACCATGTATAAGAAGACAGGAGATCTTTCAGAGTGGAAACTATTGGGGAATTTCTTTGTTTGCTACTGCAGGAAAAATCCTGGTCTGTATTTTGAACAACAGACTGAAACTGATTGCTGAGAAGATTCTTCCAGAGACACAAGCTGGATTCAGAGTATCACGCAGAATGACAGATATGATTTTCATCATGCGACAACTTCAACCTTTGTGTATAGCATTTATTATTCTTACTAAGGCCTTTGACTTAGTTTTGACAGAACTCCTGTGTAACATCTTATCCATCAAGAGATGCCCTGATAAATACATTTGGATCCTTCAGCTTTTCCATGACAACATGCATGTGAGGGCTTATCAACAACTGTGACACCTAACCTAATTTTAAGTAAGATCAAGTGTGAAACAAGGCTGCGTCATAGCTCCCACACTTTTCATTATCTTTATTGCCGCCGTCATTGAAATCATGAAGGGTGATCTCCAACCAGGAATTGAAATTGTTTATGGAACTGATGTTAAGCTTTTTAATCTTGCCTGATTGAGGTCCAAAATCAAAATTTCGATATGCTCCATCTTTGAGTTTCAATATGCTGATGACAACAGTATTGTGGCACTGTCTGAAGAGAATTTGCAACAGATCCTCAATGCCTTTCATCAAGGTCACAGAAAATTGGAACTCACCATTAATTGCAAGAAGACACGAGTTATTTTCCAACCATTACTAGTCAAGGCAAACAGCACAACAAGCCATTGGAATCGAGGGCACAGTTTTAGAAAGTTTGCATCTTTTTCTGTACTCAGGAAGTCATCTTTCTTCCTATGCTGATATCGACAATGAAATCCACCATTGCCTCAATAGCGCTGTCTCTGAACAAGAGTGTTCCAGGCTTGAGACATTCGAACTGATACAAAAATGATGGTATACAAGGCAGTGGTCATCCCCACACTCCTATACACATCCGAGACCAGGACTATATACAGAAGACACATAAAAGCTCTTGAAAGATACCATCAATGGTGTCTTTGAAGTATTCTCAACATCAGCTGGGAAAAAAGGACAAACATCAGTGTGTTGAAAGAAGCCAACATGATTTCCATTGAAGCTATCATCATCCAGAAACAGCTGAGATGAACTGGTCATATTGTCTGGATGAAAAACAACCGTCTCCCAAAGCAGCTTCTCTATTCCCAAGAAGAAGAGGGCAAAAGAAAAGATTCAAAGATGTCCTGAAAGCCAACTTCAAGACATGTAATATTGACACCAAGAACTGGGAGAGAAATGCTCCGAATCGAGAATGCTGGAGATCCATCATCAAAAAGAGACTAACAACTTTTGAAACCAGTAGGACTACTGAGCAAGAAGAAAAGAGGAGGCACAGAAAAGATAGACAGGAACAACCACCTGTCCCACTTGTGAAAGGAACTTATGAGCAAGAATTGAACTCATAAGTCACCTCAGAATCCATCAATAACTATAGAAAGAAAAAACAAAACAAAATCAGACTATCATCCTTGAACTTGAGGGATAGCCACGATACACACACACACATGTATGTATGTCTGCGAGTTTGTTTATATTTCTGCTTAAATGAAAGACACAATGTTTGAGCAGTGTTGTTGTCATTTCTCCTTTTAATAAATCACCAACTCCCTCCATAACGTCAAAGCTATATGGTTTAAGAGATCTTTTGTAAAACAGATAAGGGCTAGTGTCAGGAAGAGCATCCAGGTGTAAAGCAATGGCTCAATAACAAATTCAGCTAGCCCATGCCAGCATTAAAAAAGGACATAAAAAAGAAACTAATATATAAGAGTTATATGTATGAATAAACATATAAAGATTTTATATCTATCTATCTATCTATATTTGTATATATATATATATCATCATCATCATCCTTTAACGTCTGTTTTCCATGCTGGCATGGGTTGGACTATATATATATAGCTGGATGGATCCTCCGAACTTTTAGAACGAGAGAACAGGAAACCATGATGGTCCTTTGAAAGACATATGTCCTCAGCTGCTTAGATTACTGCTCCCAACTATGGTCACCACACAGTATAAGATTGACGGCGGAACTTGAGGCAATCCAACGAGGC
>JAOPUL010003171.1:1232544-1245798 GCA_027564515.1 Octopus rubescens | reverse complement strand
AAGATATATATATATCATCATCATCATCATCATCATCCTTTAACGTCTGTTTTTCCATGCAGGCATGGGTTAGACGGACAATATATATAAACACACACAGACCCAATGGGATACTTTCACTTTCCATCTATGTTGGTCAGTCTGGGACATTTGCCCAAGGTGCCACACAATGGAACTGAACCTGTAACGATGTGGTTGGTAAGCACAAAATTCATAACTACATAAATGTGCCTCTACATACCTGTGCCTATATTTAAAAATAAAATAAAATTATATATATATATATTGAAGAAAATATTCCTTCATTTTTCTTTTCTTTGAAATTCCTTTTTTAAAAATGTAGCAAAACAAAAATATAAATTATTTTACCTGTTAGTCATCACTGATTGTGAAATAGACTCAATGGTGGATTCTTCCTAAAATTAGACATGAAATATGTGTAATTAGTAAAGCAAAAATTAACGCTTTAGTAGTTAAACTGTCCGCATCCGACCAAAATATTTTATCTGTTTTATGTCCAAACTGACCAGATCCAGTCTCTCACACCTACCCTACAATGTCTTTCTAAAGCTAAACCTAAACATCATCAAAATCTCAAAGTTATGAGATAATGCATGATTAATTAAAAACAATTGTTGTCGTTGTCATTTAATGTCTGTTTTCTGACCCTATTTTCCAAGGGGAGGACCAAATTGTTTGATAAGAAGAACCACATATGATACTCGTTTTAATGTTCAAGAGCCACAACATATTTTTCTAAAATTATATTTATAGAAAACATTCAGATAACTTAGTTTTACTGACCAAAATAGATTATATATATATATATTGAAGGCGCGTGGCTTAGTGGTTAGAGAATTGGATTCACAATCGTGAGGTTGAGAGTTCAATTCCCAGACCAGGTGATGCGTTGTGTCCTTGAGCAAGACACTTTATTTTCACATTGCTCCTTCTACCTGGTGTTGTGACCGATAGATAGTATTAGCAATTGAAAGACCAGTGGGAAACATATATTTCCTAGGTCCGATCTGACGAAAGCCGATTGCCCATTTATTTTTTATATATATATACACTTTTATTAAAGTATATTACTGTACCTCAGGTATTCAAGTACTATTTTTCCCTACCTTGTTTTGCACTTATGTGCCTACCTGCTTGTATATATATATATATTATGTGTGTGTGTGTGTATATATATTATCTGTGTATATATATATATATTATCTGTGTATATATATATATTATCTGTGTATATATATATATATATTATATGTGTATATATATTATATGTGTGTATATATATTATATGCGTGTGTACATATATATATATATTATATGGGTGTGTGTATATATATATATATTGTGTGTGTATATATATGTGCATTGGCATCTGTTGATCTCAAGAGATCATGGAGTTTGTCAAGAGACTGATAGAATGAGTATCAAGCTTAAGAAAAACTACTGGGGTTGATTCATTTGACTAAAAGTTCTTCAAGGCGGTGCCCTAGCATGGACGCAGTCTAATGGCTGAAACAAGTAAAAGTTAAAAGTTAAAAGATACCTAGGAAACGAAACCTAAAATTGCAAAACTCTTAAATGCTGCAACATTACATGAATTCACTCTGTGGCATTGTTAGTCAAGCAACTAAGACGAGCAAGTTGAATATTCTCAGCTGATACACAACCTAATATAATGTCAATTTATTTTTACGCTCTAATGTTGAAAAATGTGACTATATTAATTTAACCCTATTGATACCAACCCACCTGAGACCATCCATGGTTCTGTGGCACAGACTTCCTGTTTTAAAGTAATCTAAATTATAATTGTTCATCAAAATTTCATGTTAATTTATGTTTGAAACACTAGCTTAATTAAGATAAATTTATTTTGCTAAATTCTTAATTATTTTCAAACTTAATTGAAAAGCAGTGCATTTCAACAGGAATATGGTAACAAAAAAAAACGTTAGATTTATTTCTGTGATAGTTTTGTTGAACAATATACGGTCAAAGTAAAAACTATATGCAATAAAGTGTTTCTTACTTGCATAAAACTCCTGATTAATATCAACTTGGATAATTAGCATCATGGAATCTACTCTATATCAGTTTTAAACTGATTTGTCTAACGGAGAAAAATAATAATAGTAATAATAATAAAAGCTCAGTTATTGCATTAACATAGAGAATGGAATGATACATCTGTTGATTAGCATCCAATGAAAATGAAGTTTGCTCATTTACCACTGCTGTTTATTTTAATTATTGTAATTTGTTTAATTTTAAAGTATATTGGATCTCGGTTATATACCAAATATTGAATTAACCTTAAACACAGAGTAGTTCAAACAATTTCAATGAATAACAGTTATTATAGTAATAGAAAAAGTTCAGGATCAAATCAATGAACTGGAAAGCATAATTTGCAAGAATTTTAAAATGTAAAATATATTAAATCTTGGAATTATTTTAGAGTACGCTTTAAACACCCAGATATTCATAAAAGTTCAAGCATTTAATATGAAATATATTGGAGTTTGGAAGCATTTCAGGGTTCACTTCCACCCTTTAGCATTTGAGCTGGCCATATCCAACCCAAATATTCTACCTGTTTTATGTTAAAACCAGCCAGATCTTACCCTACAATGTCATTCTAAAAATAAAGGGTCACATCATTGAAATCTCCGAGCTACAAGGTATCATCATCATCATCATCATCATCCTTTAACGTCAGCTTTCCATGCAAGCATGGGTTGGATGGGATCGGAAGGTAATGCAAGATTAATTCAAAACAGTGTGTAAATAAGCATGGCATTTGATAGAGTAATCTGAATGCTAAAAAGTAAAACACCCAACCATTCATAAAAGTTCTAGTGAAGGTACGTGGCTGAGTGGTTAGAGAATTGGATTCGCAATCGTGAGGTTGTGAGTTTGATTCCCAGACCGGGTAATGCGTTATGTCCTTGAGCAAGACACTTTATTTCATGTTACTCCTTCTATCTGGAGTTGCGACCGATAGATAATATTAGCAATTGGACATTGTTTCCTCGGTCCGATCTGACGAAAAGTCGATCGTCTGCCGATATATGCGCAATCATCTGATGAACATAGATATAAAAGTATTCATTTATCCTTTACTCATTTATCCATATGAACCGTTACGAAATTCAAGCATAGCCTGTTTGTTTACAACTATTTTTTTCTTCTCTATTTTCAGATGATATTCAAATGGGCTGCAAGGAGCTGCGGTCGAAGAAATATATTTCTGATGGATCTTGTACGTCAATAAAACCAGTGATGGAAATGATATGTACTGGTTATTGTTTACCGATAGATAAATTACCATGGTATGCAGAATATGTTAAATATTGGTCTCGAACAAAAATTCTGGAATGGCGGTGTGTTGAAGAACGCATTCGTCGGAAAGAAGTACCTCTGTTGTGCAATGATGGACAAATAAAATATTATAACATCAAAGTTGTTAAAAGTTGCACTTGTAAACGCTATCATCCGAATGAGAACAGATCTGATTACAAAATAAAATATAAGACATCACGAAAGTCGAGAAGACATCGAAAGCGCGGCAGACGCACAAAAAGCCGTAAAAACCGAAAAAATAAGACTTTAAGAAAAACTAACTGAGCTTTGGAAGCAGATGGATATGTGTTAAATGTGAAAGGAGAAGAATGGTAAACAGCTAAGGGTTGTAACTGACCCTTAAAAGAAAAGAGTAAAAACTGAATGGTATGATTTAAGACATCAAGAACCATTATAGATTGAACAAACTGAGTTGTTTTTGTCATATCCTCATTGCAGTTATTCAGATTGGAAACCTATGTTGTAAAGATTTTAACATGATATGACGACAACATCGTTCAATTCACGGAGATACAAATGGTAGATACAAAGAAAGCAATGCTAAGTGATATAATTCTCCTGAAAGCCTGTCTACCCTAAAGCCTGTCTGGCGCCAAGAGTTCTTCATGGCGTGGATGTTCGGTAGAATGCAACCAGCTGACAGCGTCTGACCATTGACACCAATCTGTTCCAAACTTAGTTTCAGGTTTGGAGACAGAATTTTGTTGGGTTTTTTTTTTTCAATTTCCTTTTATTCTCATGAAGGAACAATGTAAATACCAGAAGACTATTTTTATCACAAAAACATTGACCAAGCATCCGTCAAAGGCTTTATCTAAGCTTAAGTTTGCTTTGTCAGCTAGAACAATATGTACATATATTCTATATTTGTGTGTTTGTGCGCGTATCTGTACATGTATGGGTGTATATGCCTGTTTGAATGCGAAAAGGTGATATAACTAACACATTTAACTGGTTATAATCCAGGTTCGATCTATAATCATGGCACTAACAATTCTCCAGCGCCAATTTTCTACTTTCCTCTATCAAGTTTATCAATAGGTTTTAGAATAAATTTATTACCCTTCTATCATATCTTATCAGTAAGAATCTTTGTTTTGAACTCCATATTGTCTTTAGGAGCGCAAGGAATTGTTAGTTTCCGAAGTATCTACGCTGAATGATGATAGCTTATCGCAGATGGTATATTCTAATTTAATCTACCCGAAGGTCAACGGTATCAGAATTAAAATGAATCTTGAACTTAACATGGTTTATATTTAATTCATTAATCTGCATTTACTGCAGTTACAGACAACAGGATACCTGGAATAGATGGTAGAAATAAGGATATAGAGAGTATCATCTCTTAAAATGCAATTCATTTTCTTTTCGATACAGTTCTATTTCTAGTTGACACTTAGCAAGACTGAAAAACTAATAATTTCAAACGAGAAATCAATACAAAAGAATGTTTACACAAACAAGTGTAAAATGGCTAGTAAAAAAAAGAATGAAATGTATCTAACATATTTTCATTTATCTCGAATTCTATTGACTGAAGCTCCAAATTACACATAACACTCGTCATTTTCTATTACATAGTTTTTCTTTACATTACAGATAGTTCATTCATTATGAAACCATATTATATATTTTTTCACACTCATTAAGTAACCACTGTACTTTACACACACTTATCCATCCATTTACAAAGCCTACTTTTATTATAAGACTTTATTCTTTTAGCACACAAACACATTCCAAATTAGCAGCTAGCCTTTTAACTTCAAAGCTCAATTAAATATAGAAATGTCTGAGATGAGTTCTTGTTATATAAATTAACTTCATCTTTAAAGATGAAAGCAATTTTTTAATATCTACTTCTACTGTACGTTTTGGTCGCTTTGATCTCTGAACAAAACGTTGTGGAGATCTAAATATTTGTGGAGTTTTTTTTCTTTAAGGTTAATCTCTAAAGAGGAAGTTAATAGTCCAAAAAATTATAATCTTATTTAAGGCTCAACTTTAAATTTTCCAGATCATAATAGAAACGGTAATCATCTCTAATGCCAAACATTTTTTAACTTTGTCTCAAAGTAAATATATTTCAAATAATTCGCAATGTTCTATTCAAATAAAACTAGATTATTTCCGCTATTGTTAAAATCTGTACATTTTCAGCTACTTTTAACAAATAACTTCCATATTTTTACTCTGCCATTAAAAGCTTGATGCTTTTTTTTTATCTTTAAAAGTTTAGATGCTTTCTCCAGTTGTCGAATAACAATTTCTGTAGTTTTTCAAAACCAAAATCTTTCATTTTTTTTTACATAACTTTGAAACTATAAATTATACGCTTTCTCTGTGAATAATATCTAACTTTCATGCCTTTCTCAGATCTTGAAACCTAAGTGTCATGCTTTTTCTAAGTATTTGAAATCTAACCTATATAATTATTGCTGTCAGTCTTACAGTCTTCCTGTAATATTTCTTTATAGTTGCCGTCTAAGTTATACTTTTCATTCTGTGTTTTATGTCCACCTTATATGTTTTCTCGTGTTCTTGTAGTTAACGTTCCGTGTTTATTACTGTGTGTGCAGTCAATCAAACATGTTTTATTTTGTTCTTGAAAACTAAGTTATATGAATTTGTCTCATTCTAAACAGAAAATGAAGCTATTTTGTAAAAACCTATGTTGAGAATAAAATTACTGTAATGTTCACCTGAATATTATTGTAAATGGAAATATCGTTCGTCTTATCATTCATTATAAGTTTATCGAAACAAAACTGTTGTATATGAGGGATTATGTTACACCATGCAGGTATTTCACTTGAATTAGCAATGGTTGGACCAAATAAAGAATTGCATTAATAATAAATAATGCAGGTGTAGGAATTCTTAAAAAAGGAAAAATGACATGACACCTAACGATCAGAGTGGAACAGCATCGAAGGTTCTAGTTAGAGAGAAAATATCATCTTCTGAGACATTAGAAACCGTGTGATGTGACGATAGAAATTTTAGAGCGCAACGGAATAAATGTTTATATTACAGGAGAATGTAAACCAAATCTGGGAGACCAAAATTATTCAAAGAATATTTAGAATTAATTACAAATCTAATCAAATTCCAAGACATAATATGAATTTATAACATTAACACAATGCCACACAATTTGAGGCAGAAAACAGTCGATGAAATCGATAGCGGTACTTGACTGGTACTTCATTTTATTAACCATGGGTGTATGCCAAATAAAGTTAATCACGACTGAATTTGAACTTAGAACGTAAACGGTCATAACTATATACCGCAACTCATTTTGTGCAATGGTCTATTCAGACATTCATGAAATAAATTTAAATATATTCCAAATATCACCGGTAACCTTCCAGCGGCTTTTTTGTACTGTGGTTTAAGTATATTGAAATCCTGGTAGCAAGAAAAAAAATGTTACGAGTCACTCTCATCCAACATCCAAATAAAAACCCAGCAAGGCAGATATAATCAAATATTGCCGCTCAAATGGATAACTTTTTACTATTCATTTGATATTCAAATGGTATTAAAACGTTAGTATTTCACAGAAATTTACAGCTCGGCTCTGTCTCCATATTTTATTATTAATATCTCTTCTCTTGTGACGGAACTAAAAACCTAAAATTATCTCATCGAATATGTACCGAAATTTAACAGACAGTAACACTAAAGAAGTTATATTTATTGTCAACCAAAACGTTTTTATAAATTTTTAGAACTTATAAAAAGATTTGAGCCCGGTTTTCAACAACCAAAGTATCTTAGCGTTTTAAAAAGGGGTGAGAGTGATTAAATAATGTAGTCCTAGCTGCACTATACCATAAAGAGATGTGATGGTACGATCATTGCCTTACTCAATTCGGTAATACTCTGGTAGAAACAGCAACAGCCAAATGTCCAGCAAGTTCAAAGTTTCAATACCAACTCTTTCTTTTCTTTAGCTGATCTGGAAACTGATAAGTGAAAGAGAGAGACTCGCCAAGAAGAAAGTACGAGATCACAGCCCACTTAGTGAGTATATACTTGATGAGACAGAGTTATACTCACATATTTTAGCTGGTTGTAGCTGACGTAGCAGGATACAAGCGGAATACTGAAGAAAAGAAAGAACCAAACTGGAGGAAGAGAATACGAATGAAGCTGGAGAACACACGGAAAGAACTGGGGCAATTAAATAGGATAATGAGAAGAGAACTCAATAATGAGGTAGTAACCAGAAAATTGAATGGACAGTACAGGTTAGAGGAAAGGGGAAAGCAAACAGTACATGAAGAATTGTCACAAAGGGTGACAGCGAAAAAGGCCAAATTGGAAAGTTATGATACTTTTGAACAGAATAAAATGTTCCAATCAAATAGGAGGCGCCTGTTTGAGGAAATAGAGGGAGACCAGCATCCGGATCTGATTCCAGATGCGAAAGAAAGCAAAGTATTTTGCGGAGAACTGTGGCACAAGCCAGTCAGACACAACGAAAGTGCAGAGTTGCTAACACAGGTGGAAAGACAAACGCAAAGGTGCTAAGACAAAAGAACGTTAGAATTGACCTATATACAGTTAGACTGAAGCTAAAAAATAGCAAATTGGAAAGGACCTGGACCGGATGGTGTGCAGGGCTATTGACTGAAGAACTTTACACAGTTGCATCAAAGGATCGCTGCACAACTGGACGAATGCCTGCAACATGGTCATGTTCCTACATGGATGACAAGTGGACGAACGCTGCTATGCCTCAAAGACCTCTTGAAAGGTAATTTAGTATCAAATTTTCGACCTATAACCTGTTTACCACTTATGTGGGATCTCATGGCCGGTGTCTTGACGGAAAAGCTATATAAAATAGCAATCTACTTCCAGAAGAGCAGAAAGGATGCAGGAAACAAAGAAGTAGAGCCACAAAAGACCAATTATTAGTTGATAAAATTATAATTAGAAATTGTAAACGCAGATTGCCGGGACTGAATGTAGCATGATTAGATTATAAAAAAACATATGATATGGTACCGCACAGCTGGATAAGTAAAACAATGTCCATGTTTGGAGTGGCAGAAAATATGGAGAAAATGGTAAATGAAAGTATGAAAATTGGAGGAAAACAGAGACTTGGAAAAGTGAACATCAGACGTGGAATATTTCAAGGTGATAACCTATCACCATTGCTATTTGCATTGGCCATGTTACCGCTCTGTTTGATAATGCGAAAAATTAGGATAGTTTATGATTTGAGAAAAGGATATGGGCAAATAAACCATCTTCTATTTATGGACGATATAAAGCTGTATGCGAAAAATGAGAAACAAATGACCAGTAGTGAATATACATAGAGAGTGAGGTAATTGTTACAATCAAAGCAGAAGGCAAGGGATGTCATCGAAGCAATAAATACAAGAGTAGTACCCGTAATCAGATATGGAGTAGGAATTGTAGACTGGACCAGAAACGACATACAGAAGCTTGACAGAAAAAAACAGAAAGCTGTTTACAATGTATGGAGCTCATCATCCGAAAGCTGATACCAACCGGCTATACATAAAGAGAAACCAGGATGGAAGAGGCCTAATTGCTGTGGAAGGGTGTATACAGATGGAGAGTAAAAGTCTACCTGAATATTTAAAGAACAGCACAGAAAAACTACTAAACACAGTGAATAAGGAACATGTGATGAAGTGTAGAATAGGAAAAAAGGACAAGAATGAAATTAAAAGAGAGCACTCTAAACAAATTGAAGAGAAACCCAATTTACATGGCCAATTTTGGAAAGCCACTGAGGAAGTATGTGGAACAAAAACCTGGGCTTGGTTTAAAAAATGGCAATTGAAAAAAGAAACAGAGAGCCTGATTATAGCAGCCCAAGATCAAGCAATAACAACGAACAACTTGAAGGAAAATGTATATGGGGAGATGTGTCAGATAAATGTAGAGCCTGTGGAACTCGGAACGAGACAGTGGCACACATTGTTGCAGAGTGTCCCAAGTTGGCACAGCAAAAATATAAGAAATGGAGAAATGACCAAGTTGTTAAAGTTTTACACTGGAAACTTTGCCAGAAATGGGGATTTGAAGCTAGAGACACATTGTATAACCATCGGATGGAAAGAGTCCTGGAGTCAGAGAAATGCAAGATATTGTGGGACTTTCTTATTCAAATGAACAAGAAACTAGAAAGTAATAGACAAGGAAAAGCAAAGTTGCTAACTGATTGACCCAACATGCCCATTTGGTCCTAGGATCGTAAAGAAAAAGGACGAAAAACAATAAAAATACAACTCATTACAATTTGAAATTTCGAGAATTTGGAGAATAAAATCGGTAAAGGTTGTGCCTATAATAATAGGTGCATTGGAAACTGTAAGCAAATATATAGACAAATGGTTGAAGGAAATTGGAATACAGTGTCCCGTGGAATTCCTACAGAAAGCTTGCCTCTTGGGGACAGGAAAAATTATCAGGAGGGTTCTAAGCACTTGAAAGCTTACGGAAAGCATGTAGAGACCTAATGTTACAGGGAGTAACCCGCTACCCACAAAATCTTACCAGAAATAAGATCGAACCTGTGCGAAAACAACAACAATAATAATAATAATAATAATGATAATAACGAAGAGAGAAACAAAAGCACTTATATGCGCTGCACAAGAACAAGCATTGAGGACAAACTATGTAAAGTATAGAATTGATAACACAACTGAGAGCGACACATGCAGAATGTGTGGTGAGAGGGGTGAAAAGGTATGTCACATTGTTAGTGAATGCCCAAAGTTGGCACAACGCGAATACAAAAGACGACAGGACAATGTGGCAACATATCAAAGACATGGTATGACCAAATCCCAGAGGTGGTTACTGAGAATGAAGATTGCAAAATCCTGTGGAAGGAAGTGATTCAGTATGACCACGGGATCAGACATCGGGAACCTGACATTGTTGTGGTGAACAGAAAAGAAAAAAAAAAACACATGTATGATAATCGACATAGCATGCTCTGCTGACAACAGGATCGAAGAGAAAGAAGTAAATGTGAATAACTATGATGAGTTGAAGAGGGAAATACGCAGGTTGTGAGCAATGAAGAGAGTAGACGTGATACCAGTAGTAATTTGTGCGCTTCGAAGTATCAGTACTCAACTACTAACATGGCTCAAAACAGATTAGTAGAAATGTAAAAATGGGACACCTACAAAAATCAGCATTGTTTGGAACTGCAAGAATTCTCCACAGGGTTCTTGAAGCATGATCAATAAGCAAGTGTCACCTTAGTCTGCTGACCCAGCAAAAGAAGCTGAGAGTTTTCATTAAAAAAATATTATTATCGTAATAGGCAAAGTTCTTTACATTATTATATCGACCTCAGAGGGATGAAAATCAATGTTTACCTTACTTAATAATTGTCCCTTCCCTCATATATGTATTTATTTACATCTACTTATTCATGGTTTAAATATGGAATGTGACTAATGTAATCTCTTATTTATTGACCCATCTTATATGAAATATTAAAATTAAAATTTTGCAATTTTTCTTAATCAAATGGATCAATAATCCTGATCAAATTATCGGTGAGGATTTTCGTAATTATGATAGTCATTGATCTAAGAAATGCTAATTTTCATTTGTTATGTTACGCGTGGGCTCCCATCAAGTTCGGGTTCGGGATCGGGTTAGGGTTCGGGTTAGGGTTAGGGTTAGGGTTCGAGTTCGAGTTCGGGTTCGACTTCGACTTCGAGTTCGAGTTCGAGTTCGAGTTCGGGTTCCAGTTCGAATTTGGGTTCGGGTTCGGGTTCGGGTTCGGGTTCGGGTTCGAGTTCGAATTCGAGTTTGAATTCGAGTTCGAGTTCGGGATCGGGTTCGGGTTCGAGTTCGAGTTCGAGTTCGGGTTCAAGTTCGAGTTCGAGTTAGGGTTTGGTTCGGGTTCGGGTTCGGGATCGGGTTCGGGTTCAGGTTCGGGTTCGGGTTAGGGTTCGGGTTCGAGTTCGAGTTCGGGTTCGGGTTCGAGTTCGAGTTCGCGATCGGGTTCGTGTTAGGGTTAGGGTTCGGTTTCGAGTTCGAGATCGGGTTCGAGTTCGGGTTCGAGTTCGGGTTCGAGTTCGAGTTCGAGTGGGAGTTGGAGTTCGGGTTCGGGTTCGAGTTCGGGTTCGTTTTCCTGTGTATTTGTGTGTGTGTGCCTGTACGTGTAAATATATTCACGTATATTATTCATGCACAAACCTATATATACACATAACCTACTCACAACTTGAATAAAAGCACACATACATACACAAAACCGCGTACACACTCACACACAGATACCAGCCTATATAAATCTAGTCTATATAAAACGAAAGTGTCCCCAAGCGCCTTAATTGTTGCCCGAATGAAGGTCGAGAATGTCTTATCTATTCTTTGGTTTGTTTGATTGTTTTTCTTTTCATTTATGTTTTCTTTTCTACTAAAAAACAATCTTTAAACGTTATTCGTTTTCCTTATCTATTTCTCTTCCTTCCTTTCGAAGTTTGAGTTGAAAGAAAGAGCGTGAAATTCTGAAAAATTGGAAAAATAAAATAAAACCAAAAGGTGAAGATTGTGGGATAAAAAAAAAAGGAATCAATGATGTGTAAGAAGTGAAACAAATGTAGCTGTATGTATTATTTTACTCTTTGAAAACCTTTTCGATTTAAATGATAACCACAAATAGCACAAATAGAAATCTATGAATATATTTTGCAATTATATATATTTGCACTTACATTGTCAGTATTTTCTTTTTAAATGCTGAAACAAAATTTCAAAGTTTCACAAAATGAAATCAATCATACTATAGGTTTTAACTATTGATTGCAAATTACCTTCTAATCTGTTTTATCTATTGATTGCACATTACTTCCCTCGCTTTTCTCGTATTCAATATACTCTCATAGTTAGTTGTGTTGTATAATTTCGATGAAACTAATTACAGTTTTCGGTTCCGTCCTTTTCCTCCTTTCTTATTGAACATGTAAAAGCCTATTGTTTCGTTATTTACCGAATTGTTTATTTTTTATGAAAGAAACCTCTCTACTCATAATTTCAAAAGATTTCATCTCACAAGGTTATTAAAAGAGTGTACCACTAAATAATGTAGTGTAATAGGTTGTCTAATACATGAGATACCTTCTTTCGAAATAATACTTACCATATAATTTCATCATAATCGCTTGAGACGAAAATTAATCTTTTTCCTGTCTTGCAAAAGGGAGGACAGAATATCTAAGAAAAATGTATTTTGACGAAGATTGATGTGCTGTGTAGAAATTCCATTTGATAAATAACTATTACTTTCGGAATGTCAAACGATTATCATAAAACTTTGCAATTAACTCATTAAATTAACCAATAGTATAATATAAATTAAAAAATATAATGTTATTCAAATAATAAAATTAAAAAATAATTTGCAGTAATATTTAAACAGCAATTCTACTCTAAAACTGAAAACCGAAATTACACTAATAACTTACTGAAATATTTATCAAGTGTTTGTTTCCCGATATTTGGTAAAAATATTTTTCGGTACATTTTACCATTTAACATTCAATTGATAGTGGAAACGTCAGTGAAAGTAGAATACCAATCTTGATTCTCATTGTCATAACCAAAATAGGGAGAAGTCATTGGAGATTGATGTTTATTAACCACGAAATAATTAAAAGATATTTTAAATAAGACTCTGCATTAATATTAAGATAATTATACCAAGTCTTTTATAAATGAATAGGATATGTGTGCGTGTGCATGTGTGTATGCATGTATATATATATAAATATATATATATATATATGTATGTGTGTGTGTGTGTGTGTGTGTGTGTGTGTGTGTGTGTGTGTGTGTGTGTGT
>JAOPUL010003171.1:1176483-1187957 GCA_027564515.1 Octopus rubescens | reverse complement strand
CATGGATATGAGGTAGCGGGCGCTTGGTACCAGCATACACCGCAAAAGGTAATGGACGAGGGGGTCAGCTGCGATTTAGGCTTATGAGAACATATTTTCAACGATGCGCCTAGTTTTTAAAAACGTACGTATAAAAGCTTTTTCATGGACAAGCGAGGTAATTCGCACTAACCTCGCTCTGGAGCTATTCACATCTGATGTTTCGTCATTGCTATGACTTATCAGTACTACCTACAAGGGGACGAGACCTGATACAAGCTAAATCACTGTCCATGACTATATGTAGACTGGTGTATAAACCATCTACTGGTATGTCCCAACGTTTCATACAACGGAAAATATTCAAATATTAGTTAGAAGCAGCTCGCGGGATATAAACTATATGGAACGCATATACGCCAGGTGTGTGCGTTTTGACTTAGAGCAGTAGACATCTGATGTTTCGTCATCCTTATGACTTATCAATACTACCTACCAGGGAGCGAGACCTGATGCAACTTGAACCAATGTCCACTCTCCCTTGTCTTCTTCGCCCCCTCTGGTATTTCCTCCGTCTTTCGCCTCCCTTTCAGATCCTTCACGATATTTCCTCAACTGCGCTCATATTATTTGTCTCTTCTTTACAGCCTCAAGGCATTGTATATTCATTTAAAATGTGTGTATGTCCACATTCTGTGGATTTGGTATTTCTCTGTCTACTTGTCTCATGCCATAAGGCTCTCTCGCCTACTTTTTGTATTTTCATTTCTGTTTGTTCCTTTGTTTTTTGTCTGTCCCTTGTTCGTTTCTACTGCCCAATAGTCGTTATATTACCCCACTGGTACCACAAAAATTGAACAATATTAACGTTAATGATGTGAAATTGTTATGATTTCTTGGACGGTAACTGAAGAGGCTGTGGCAACGCGCAGTGTGTGTCTTATTCGTTCGTTCTGTTTGTTTCTTTATATAAATTATTAATTTATATATCAACGTAATACGCACTTTCTCAATTGTTCAAAATATTCAAAGAATAATCCTGTGCGACTTCTCTCCCTTGTCTTCTTCGTCCTCTCTGATATTTCCTCCGTCTTTCGCCTCCCTTTCAGATCCTTTAGGATATTTCCTCAATTGCGCTCGTATCATTTGTATCGTTCTTACAG
The DNA here is from genome assembly GCA_027564515.1 of Octopus rubescens. Taxonomy (NCBI): domain Eukaryota; kingdom Metazoa; phylum Mollusca; class Cephalopoda; order Octopoda; family Octopodidae; genus Octopus; species Octopus rubescens. The sequence continues at coordinate 1,186,815 of JAOPUL010003171.1, read as the reverse complement.
CCGTGAGGCATTGTATATTCATTTAAAATATTTGTATGTCCACCTTCTGTCGATTTGGTTTTGTCTGTCTACTCGTCTCGTGACATCAGGCTCTCTCGCCTATCGTTTGTATTTTCATTTCTGTTTGTTTGTTTGTTTTTTTTGTCTGTCCTTTGTTAGTTGCTACTGCCCAGTGGTCGTTATCTTACCCTACTGGCACCACCAAAATTAAACAATATTAACGTTAATGGTGTGAAATTGTTATGATTTTTTGGACGTTAACTATAGAGGCTCTGGCAACGCGCAGTGTGTGATATTCGTTCGTTCCGTTTGTTTCTTTATATAAATTATTAATTTATATATATATGTGTGTGTGTGTGTGTGTGTGTGTGTGTGTGTGTGTGTGTATGCATATATGTGTGCATGTATGCATATATGTGTGCATGTATGCCTTTTATTTGTACATATACATGTGTTTAGGGCTGCGTATGTATGTATAGGTATGGATGTATATCTTTATAAATATATTATTTTGCGTCCGTGTGACAGGTAGCCACTGCTTGCCAAGGTGGTAGACCCAGCTGCTTGTTAATTTGCCTTTTTAACGTGCTACTACGCAGGTTCGTATTCCTCGCTATGCAATGGTTACTAGAAATTTATTTTAGTACTTGTTTTACTTATATGCAAATAAGAAGTCATTGTTAATACTTATATGCATTTGTGTTGAAAATCCTGTAATGTCAAATAATTTTACTCTTTTGTCATTTGTCTTAAAATAATTAATACATAAAAGAGAAAGAAGGAATGCACTCAATACCAGAGCTGAAGACACCTCCGAAAGCGAAGGGGGTGGCGGCCACGTCGAAAACGGTGGAGGAGTAGGGGCCGAAATCGGATGGGGTTCCTCCTGGTGATGTCTTTAGCAACCGTATCCTATAATGGAGCTGTTGAGGTAGCGAAACATGAAACGTGTTTGGAATTCCTCCAAATACGTAAGGATAAATTCAGAATTAAGATATTTGACAACTGAAAGGAGTGTTTTATGGGGAACGTTTGAAATTAGTGCTTAATATAAGTCATTCAGTCTAGATAAACACTACAGTCAACTGGAAAGATATAAACTCGTTACAGAGACATATTACAGCTTTTAACGATATTTTGAAAGGTTTCACTAATTACAACTCTTAGTATCTCAGGCAATCCAATTCGCAGAGAGCCAGACCTGCATACTATTTGTCATTACAACTGAAATATTTTCTTTAGTTTGTATCACAAGAGGTTCTTCTTCTTCTACTTCTTCTTCTACTACTAGTTCTTCTTCTTCTTCTTCTTCTTCTTCTTCTTCTTCTTTTTCTTCTATTATTATTATTATTATTATTATTATTATTAATATTATTATTATTTTATTATGAAAACTCTCAGCCCATTAAGCTGGGTGTGATGTAAAGTGTCAGATGTCCACAGCCAGCAGACTAAAGTGACACATTTTTCTCATCATGCTTCGAGAACTCTGCGGAGAATTCTTGCATTTTAGAAGCAATGATGATTGTTGTAGGTGTTCAATCTTTACATTTGTACCAATCTTCTTGAGTCATGTTGGTAATTGAGTGATGATACTTCCAAGTGCGCCAATTACTATTGGTATCATGTCAACTCTCTTTATTACCCACAACCTGCGTATTTCCCATTTCAAATCGTCAATGTTGTTCAGCTTTTTCTTCTTCTTTGTCTTTGAATAGGTTGTCACCGTGACATGCTATGTCAATTATCAGGGAAGTCCTTATTTTCTTTTTTTACCACTACAATGTCAGGTTTCCGATGACTGATCGGATGGTCACACTGGATCATTACATCCCACAGGATTTTGTACTCTTCATTCTCGGTAACTCCTTCTGGGATTTGGTCATACCACGTTTTTGCTCTTTGTTGGACGTGATTTCCACAGAGCTCCCAATAGATCATTTATGTTGCATTGTTATGTGGTCTTGTGTACTCACGTTATGCCAATTTTGGGCATTCACTGACAATGTACCATAGCGTGTCACTCCTCCCACCACACATTCTGCATTTGTCGTTCTCAGCTGTGTTGTCAATTCTGCACTTCTCATAGTTCGTCCTCAACTTTTGTTCTTGTACCACGCATATAAGTGCTTAGATCTCTATTTTCAGGTCACTCCTCCGCTTCCATAACCACTGGCCTTCTGTATCTGTCAGGCGAAGCAGCAGACAGAACTGGCCCGGGATAAACATAGAGATCCTGCTTCAAGTGAAGCCCGAAAACATAGAAATAATCCCAGACGTTATGCAGCTACTCAACGAGGTGGAACTACGGGTTGTCGTAGAAGGCCGAAAGTCTAAATGCGACCTTTGTAGGGTAACAAACCACCTTAGAGCCTTTTGTCTAAAACAAATAGGAGACACGCAGCTACTCTGCCACCCTCAACAACAGCCACAATAAAGACAATATGCCACACTTTCAACCACATCTTCAACAACAACACAAACAACATCAAAGACAGCTGGAACGCAATAATTAGCGTCACCTAGACCCACAACAGCAACACTAACTACACCAATAGCTGTGAAACCAGCAGCATCGCCAGATGCAACATCAACAGAAGGAGCTGAGATAACAACAGCCTCAGAAACTCCAGCAGCAACATCGCCACCAACAGCAACGAGAAAATCAGGAGAAAACCCACCTAGAGTGCCTCGCAAATCAGCTCTCCATCCTCCTTCTCCCAAAAACATACTCACACATAGACACCGACACAATCAAAAACACCAACCCACTCTCATCGGGGGAGGACTACACAAGTTCTGGTTCCTAAACATCTCGAAGTGAAGATGAGGACGAACCACACACGCCAAAAAAACTTTTAAAAAGTCACACCAGCACACACATCGAACAACAAAGAAAATACTCGTATAACACATACAGCCCTACAGACAACAACACCAACACCACTAGCTCCACAACCGTCAACACAACAAAAACTACTACCCCACCCCAAAAGAAAGCTTTCAATTCCCGACACTAGGACTTTTAAAGTGTCGGAAGAGCTGCTGTTAGTGCATATTCCACTAACAACTTATAAAAATATTAGGGAGGTCTTCCCCAGCCACGTGGGAACCCCTAATGTAAAAGCCACCAAAATAATTTTAAAGGGCTTACCAGTGAAACGCCAATCAGATCCGGAGGTCGGGCCATCCGGCCGCCAACTGCACCGTCAGGCTAAGTAACCCCGCGCCTTTTCTTTCTCGCAAATGGTTCCGGCCGGCATGGCGATGGTCAGAGTAGGCTGTAAAAATGTTCGTGGCCTGGGATTGCCCTGGAAGCATGGTCGCTTAATCAGGTCACTAGCTGTGAATGTGACTGTCGGCAGTGAAACCAGGATTTCCGACACACGCGATCTAGCCCCCATTTTGGATGATTTTGTGATCAACCCATCTCTCAGTCGACCTGGCATGGGAGGCGGAGTAGCAGTGTTGTTTATAAAAGGCCTGGATCTCGGAAGGTAAGTTGTTGGTCCTGGATGTAAGTAATAGGGAAGGTGGTGCTTTCAGACTAGTCGCTGTGTACGTCCCAACAGTGGCGGGGCAGCCAGATTTCTTCAGAAGTTTGGAGGTTTTCCTTGGGACGTCTCACTCTTTAGTTCTAGTGGGAGATTGGAACGCTGTCTTGGACGCACTCCTGGATAGAGTGTGGCTAGCCGATAGGAGAGGGACGAGTAAAAACCTCACAAAACTGCTTAGCCGCTTTCAACTGGCAGACAGGAACCGACTGGATTTCCCGAATGCGCCAACGTGGCCAAGGCTAAACAGCGCCGTGTCTTCAGATCGTATCTAGCTAGAATATTCTGTATGCAAGTAGACAGATGTAGCATAAGTTGTCCACAATTTAAGGTCGTCTGGTACAGAGACCACAAATTTGTGATCTGCACGTATGACCTAGATACCCGGGTACTGGAAGTTAGACGCGTCTTTCCCTGCGCGTGAAACTTTCAGAAACCGCGTTAGCAAGTTTGTCCATCGAAGTTTATCGGGTGCAATCGTCAACAACCGATGGTGGATAGCCCTGAACAGGACTATTAGAGTAGATGCGGTAGTGTTTAGTAAGGAAATAGCTTTAGAGGAATCTAGGATAGAGGGCGATCTAGTTAGGAAGGTAGAAGAGGCGCTTAGGAGAGGCGTAGCGACTAACGTACTGGTGAAAAGATTGGTGATCGATCAATTCTGCAATGCCAAGCACGAGGGTTGCGTTGTAGAGCTAAGGTGCGTGCGCTAAGACATGAGGGGACGAAAGCCGTTCGATGGGCCCGGATGGCAGAGGTGCGATGGGGAACAAATCCACAATTCGGTTTTTGACGGACCGCGGTGGGCGGATGCTACACGAATCCAGGCATATGTATACGTAATTTCAGCCACGCTTCACCGAGCTGTCACGGAGCGCGCTGTTGGTCGGGGGTGGATCTGCCTACTTGGCAGTATGTCACGCCTCTCGGCCAGGGACATACTGCGATATGCCGATAGCAGCCGAAGAGATAAGCACCGAGATGGCAGGCTGCACAATGGATACGTTGCCGGAGCTGGATAGTCTGCCTTTCGAACTTTATCTCTATATGCAAAACTTGTTCGGTGATCTCTTGGCGGATGTCTACCACAACTGTCAGCAGAACGAGAGAATACCCAGTGCTGTGAGCCGTGGAGTGGTGGTGCTTCTGAGGAAGGACCCGAACAATGGGGACGAAATAGTTAATTTTGTGCCAATAACTTTGTTGAACGAAGATTTTGGTCAGACATCCCGACCAGATATATCCACGACAATCTCCACCTCACGCGCATCATCATAGAGAGGGTAGGGTAGGGTACACCATCAAGACATGGAGGCTGTCTTCGCGGCGGCCGGTTTTGGTACCGTTTTCAGAGGATTGATCGCTGCAATGTACAGCGACATCTGTTCGGTGATCAAGGTAAATGGCCACCTATCAGAATCGTTTAGTATCGCTCGTTCGGACCGCAAGGATTCCCACCCTCGCCCATTCTTTACGTGTTGGCTCTCGAGCATTACTAAAGAAGGTGGATATTTCGAGGAGCATCTCGCGTGAACGAGGATGCGGAAGGTTCGTGCCGGCTTATGCGGACGACATCACCGTAATAGCGACTGACAGCTTGGAAATCGAGGTGATCAGTACTACCTTAAGGGGGTATGAAGCGGTGATAGGGGCAAAGATTAATCAGGTCAGTTCGCTGGGCCTGCAGCTCGACACCTGGAGAGGCAGGACCATGCTAACCGACAGCGTTGTAGGGCGCTGAACGAAAGGACCGGTTAAATTACATGGAATCTGGTTCGGCCCAGACTTCCATGTGGACATGAACTGGATGGAGTGTGACCAGTCTCACCCAGAAATGGGCATGAAGGAAGCTGTTTCTTGGTTGGGTGGAGGTGGGGAATTCGTACATTGCTTCCGTCATCTTTTATTGCCTGACCGCCGTCCCTGGCCCTGCTTCGTGGTTGGTCAAGCTGGAGTGCTTGCTCCTCCGCTTTCAGTGGAAGGGACATGTTGCGCTCTCAGCTGGTCCATCTGTCAACAGCCGCTGAGTGGATGACTGAGCATGCCGTGGCTAATGATGCACAGATAAGCACTGAGGCTGCGCCATATCTAGCGTTTCCATAACGGTGAACAGTTGTGGTCGCCGTTTTTCATACGGAATTTTCCGCAACTCGTCTCATTGACAGAGCTACAGTCGTGAATCAAGCGTAGACCGAGAAATGGCGCTTGGAATCTGGAGTGTCGGCTAGCGGTCAAAGCCCTCTACCAGTCGGGCAATGCGGTCGGTGGAAGTTACACAATGGAGTCCTATAGGGGATTAGTGGGGTGCAAGAGCGACGACGTTCTCGCAGAAGGCTGAGAGTCGGAGGGATCAATTAGCTGTTATTTTCCGGAAGACTTTCAGACCGGGGCCTATAGGTAATTTCTAAAAATATCTAGCCTGGCAGTACAACAGGGAAGCTCAGCCTTTTCGAGAAACTTTATAGACACGGAAGTGCTGTCTGCGATATGCGCATGGCGGAAAAACCGTTCTGCATGCACTTGTTCGGATATTGCTGATTTGTGGAGGTTTGTCGAACAGTTGTTGACACATGTAGGACGGATCCGATTATCAGTTGAGTCTATTATGAAGATCGCCCCGCCGCCTTCTTTTGGCCGGGAAGGAAAGGCAGTTTTCATATATCTGGTGGCTATGGCGAACGAGGTAGTGTGGTGGACGAGATTGAAAGGATTGAAGAGAGATACCTTACTCTTCGGCCAAGCCCTCATTATCTTTTTCAAGATCCACTTGAAAAGGAAACTGATGGTGGAGAGGGTAGTATTGCCCCCCCCCGTATGTTTGTTGAAAGGTGGGTGAATGTAGCAAGGATGGCCCGTATGAATGGGCCTACCATGAACTTTCGCTTGTAAACCGGAGGAGTTGAGAAGCACAGAGTCACTTGCAGAGGTGCCCCTGACGGTCGGGGTAGCCAGAATGTGGGATTCTTCGGTTGTTCAACTTTGGGGGAATTTTATTTTTTAATTTTGTTATCAATTGTTATTCTTATTTAATTTCTACACGATACTGTACCAAACCCCACTTGCCTCTTGTGTTGTATTGTCCCTATTTGTTTTGTTTCGACCCTTGTGACCATTAGAGAAAACCTTATTATTATTATTGTTCAGCGGTGAGCTGGCAGAGTCGTTAGCACACCGAGAAAAATACTTAGTCTTCCGACTTTACGTTCTGTGTTCAAATGCCGCCGGGGTCGACTTTAACATTCATCCTTCCGGGATCGATAAAGTGAGTACGAGTTACGAACTAGTGTCGATAAAATCAACTACTCCCCTCCCCCAAAATGTTAGGCCTTCGTGCCCAGTATAGAAAGGATTATTATTGTTCAGTAGTTTTAATTTTGTCACGTGCTTTAACTGCATTACCGAGTGCAGCTCTGTGTGCCTTGCGTATGTGCTGTGGTTTGTTTTGGTGTTATTTTCACTGTATTGATAGTGCTTTACGCAGAATGTGTGCGGTGCCTTGTAGTGCTATTTTCTGTATGTTATACATATTCGTAAGTCCTGGTGTTTGGGTTATGTATTTGTCTGTATGTTTTTTAATCATACCTAATGCACCTATTATAGGGATTGTTTCTGTTTTTAGGCGCCACATTCGGGTTATCTCTATTTCCAGATCTTTGTATTTTGGGAGTTTTTCCATTTCTTTTAGAGATACATTGTCATCTGTTTGGTATTGATACTTCGATTAGAAGGCATTTTTTTCTTGATGATCTCTGATAACTATGTCGAGTCTATCAGACTTGATCCATCTATATTTGTGTATAGGCATATCACAGAGTATGGTTACTTTGGCATTTTCTCAAACCTTTTCTAGGATACGCCTATACCATCTTTTTTCTGTTGTCATTCCATAGTGTTGACATAGCTTCCAGTGCATATAGGTGCCAACTCTCTCATGTCTTGATATATTCCTTCTTAACCAGGACGGGCAGTCAGAGACAATATGGTTTATTGTTTCTTCCCCATCACTACATATTCTGCTGTTACTTATAGTATTGTTCTTCATTATATGATTCTGGTAGATTCTAGTGGGGCGGCTTTGATCTTGGTCTGCAATTAAAAATCCTTTAGTCTCTGCTTTGAGTCCTGAGCAACTCAACAATTGTTGGGATTTTACTTTATTTCTTTTCTATTTAGCTTATCCCACTATTTGCCATGTAAGGGTTTTTCTTGCCGTCGTTGTATCATGCTATTTTGTTGCTCCAGTTTCAGTTTACATTCCAGGTGCTTTACAGCTTTGGTTGTTTGTTCTTCTTCTTCATAGTCGTCAGGTACTATGATTCTTTCTTGTATTTTTCAGCTTCCTTAAGGAAGGAAAATATTTTTTTGTTTAGCTCAAATTTTGTGGCTATTTGTACCAGTTTTCCTTGGTTCTGAGTTAGATATTTCTGTAATCCTATGGTGGTTGTTTTATAGTAGTTTTCTAGTTGTATCTGACCTTTACCACCTTCAATTCGTTGTTTATATAATCTTTCTATGTCAGATGTTGGGTGGTGTATTCTAAATTCGGTCATTATGTTTCTTGTTTTCCTGTCTAGTTTGGTTATTGAAATTGTAACTTATAACTGGAATAGCTAGAGTATTCATACATATCTTGTTTTTCGCATTGAGCATGTTTTAAGTATTAATTTGACTCGTCTATAGTATTCCTTCCTTATCTTCTCTTTCATTTGTGTGTAAATCAATGCACTGTCTGTAGTAATGTTTTCAGTTGTTTGTCATTTGCACCATACAGTTTTAGATCACCCATATGCAAAAGATGGTTGATTGTTTTACCGTAGCATTTGTATCCACGTCAGGTTCTGTTTAGCATGTCAGTTAAAGGCATTAGTGCCAGGCAGAAAAGGAGTCTTTTTGGAATATTCCTGTTCTAATGGGGATGGCTTTACTGTTTATGGTTCCCTCTTTTGTCTGGAGCTGCAGCACTGTTTGCTATTTATTCATGGCATGTTTTATATATTCTGTTATCGTTGGTGCTACCTTGTTCATGTCTAGTGTTTCCAGGATCCATGTATAGGGGATACTGACAAAAGCCTTTCGATGATCGATCGAAGCTATGCTTAGACCTTTCTTTTTCTTTCGGCTGTCTTCAGTTATGGCTTTATTGATCAATAACTGATCTTTACAGCCATATGAGCCTTAGGAGCATCCCTTCTGTTCTTCTGGAAACAAGTTGTTTTCTTCCAGATGCCTGTCCATTCCCTGTGATATTATTGCAGTTAAGGCTTTGTAAGTCATAGGGAGACATATTATGGGTCTGTAATTTTGTGGGTTTGCTGTTTCAGTGGGTTTGGGAATTACGATGGTATTCCCTTCTGTGAGCTATTCAGGTGTTGCCTCTGGCTCTCATTGAATTTCTCGGCCAGTGTCTTATGTTTCCCTGTTAAATATTTTAACCAGAAATTGGGGATCTTGTCGTGCTCGGGTGCTTTCCAATTGCATAGTTTTCGCAGTGCCTGAATGACCTCTTCTGTTGTTAAAGGTGTCCAGAGTTGGTCAGGTGTTGTCTTTGTTGTATTAATAGATCTATTGGGGGGGGGGTTCATTCGCAGAACATACTTCATTCCAAAATTCTTCCACTTTTTCTGCTGTTGGTGCTGCATTGATCTCTATTTTATTTTTACGAAGATCTTGATAGAATAGATTTGGATTGTAGTTGAACTGTTTGTTTTGTTCAAAGAATCGTTAGCGTTATTATTATTATCGTTAGCGTTATTATTATTATTATTATTATTATTATTATTATTATTATTATTATTAATATTATTATTATTAGCAAGGCGGCGAGCTGGTAGAATTGTTAGCACGCCGGGGAAAATTCTTAGCGGCAATTTTTCCGACTTTACGTTCTGAGTTCAAATGCCGCCGGGGTCGACTTTGCCTTTCATCCTTCCGGGGTCGATAAAGTGAGTACCAGTTTCGAACTGGGGTCGATAAAATCGACTGCTTCCCTCCCCCAAAATGTTCGGCCTTTGTGCCCATTATAGAAAGGATTATTATTATCATCATTTTGACTCCTAAAATAATTCTTTACAATCAACACTTCCTATATATAATAATATCAATAACTGTTTTTTTTTTTTTTTTCTTGTAGGGTGATAGTGGTGGACCCCTAATCTGTCGTTTTCGGCAACAATGGGTACTTTCAGGGATCACATCATTCACTCTGAATAACGACCCGGCAATCTTCACCAAAGTAATATCCTTTGAGAAATGGATCAACGAGACGATAAGCAAGGATTTCTGTAATGGTTCAGTCCGGTTAACAGATGAAATCCAACAGAATATTTTTCCACATTATATAAAGCGAACTTCTGGGAATTAAGATCCTTGAGCTATCACGTATAATAATCTTAATACTTAATAAACTATAATTAATACTCCTTTATTTTTACAGTCGTAAATATCATTGGCTTACTTACCTACCATCGACATCATCTGATTCTCATTCCAAACGAAAATTAATATATTTCCAAAATGAGAATAACCAAAGACGCGGTAATCTCACTGAATGAGAATAACTATTAATAAAAAAACAATTAAATGCATTTTATATTCCGCAACAACAAAAATACTCAGAATAGTATATAGTTTTGAAGTAGCTTAAAAGTCAATAGTTTAACATATATACTCAGGACTGGATTTAAACTATGGGGGACCCGGGCCACTTCAAGTTCGGTGGCCCCTCATACAAAAGAATTAAAATCTTGGAAAATTATTGGTGTCGGTAACGTGGAGAAAT
>JAOPUL010003171.1:1055106-1068195 GCA_027564515.1 Octopus rubescens | reverse complement strand
GTAGTGTATGATAATCTAATTTTTCTTTTACAGAATAAATGGTTGTATCGATTAGCGGGGGGGGGGGTCTTTTTGAGTATATGGAATAGTTTCTTATGTAATTTGGTCTCTATCGCTATGTTGCATGGAGTATTATACCATATTACATCATCATTATGTAATTTGTTGTTTGCCTATGGTGTAATTTATCCACTTCTTTACCACTGGTTTCAGGGGATTTATATGTATTCATTTTTTTTATTTTTTTACTTAAATGGGAGTTAGGGTAATTCATATTTACTCTGGGAGGTAGACCATTTTTGGTAGGAGTTATGTAATTCCGGGACTTATTGTGGTTGTTATCTATTGTGTGAGTGTTGGGTATTCCTTTATATTTATTGCTGTTATTCATATTCATGTTAGACTGATCACTGCTTGTGTTCATATAATTACCTAATTTATTAAGGTTGTCGTTATTTTTACAATTTACACCTATGTTTATGACACTATTTTTATTGTTGCTGTTATTATCCCTACAGTTATGTTTATATTTAGTATTACTAGTAGCTTCACTGGTGAATTTATTATACTTATATTTACTATGATTATTTCTATGCTGGTGGTTATTCCACTTATTATTCGATTGTACTATCATGCCATTAGGTTTATCACTGTTGATATGCTGGGTGTTTGGTGTATTGTTATGAGTGATGCTATTTACTGTAGATAGATACTTGTTTTTTTCTTTGTATCCAGCAATGGATAGGGCTGAGTTATAGTAGTTAGCATATGTATCGAATATATCAGCATTAGGGGAAAGTTGAGTAATTCTAGTGGAGATGCCTTTTACTAATGAATTTAAAGTGCAGGGGGGATGGTTAGATAATTTATTTACGTATGTAGTTGTCTTTGATGGTTTTCTATATGGGTGGTATAGACCAGATCTAAGGTCCAATGATACGGTCTAAGAAGTTGACAAGATTTGTGCTTTGTTCAAATGTTATGTCTAAATTATAACTTCTAAAAAATTTTCTGACTTTTTTCCTCGTCCTTTCTATAATCCTTATACTATTGGAATGACGAAGAGGGCATCGTCCTTATATAGTTAGGTAATATGTTGCTAAGGCCATGTAGGAAATTGTATATATGTGTGTATTTGTGCGTATTTGTGTGTGTAGATGTACATGCATATGCATATACAGGTAGAAATGAGGATATATGTGAGTGTGTATGTGTAGATATATTGAGTGTATATATATTTTTGTGTGTATATGCGGTGTGTGTGCTTGTACATATTTGTATGTGTATATGTACATACATACATACACATACATTCATCATCATATCCGGTTTAACGTCCGTTTTACATGCTAGCATGCATTGGATGGTTTTTGAAGATTGTCTTCCAAGCTAGTGTATCTCTGGCCAGATTTCTACTAATCCTTCTTTCTCTCAGATCCATCCTTATCACTTCCTCCCATGTCTTCTTTGGTCTTCCTCTATCAACTGAACCTGCCACCTCAAACGTCCTACATCTACTAACCATTCTCTCAATGTGACCAAACCAACGAAGTCTTCTGTTCTGCACACATCTCCAAATACTCAATCTGTCCCTGAGTACCTCAGATCTAAGTCTGTCTTTAAGGCTTACAATACACATGCACTGTATCATTTTCATGTCAATTCTCTCCATGCATCGCATATCCTCAAACCTAACTGGCCAGGTCTCACTTCCATACATCATCATGCTGTGCACACATGTCTGATAGACTCTTCCCTTGGTTAGCATAGGTTATGATTTGCTGGTTAGTAATGGCAGAAAATCCGTAACCTTACTCCATCCACCTCTGACTCTTACTATCACACTTGCACCAGCTCCTCCTTGTGCTCCAATGGTTTCTCCAAGGTAGCAAAACTTCTGAACAACCTCAATTGCCTCACCATTCAAATGCACTTTCTCAATGCCCAAGTCGTCAGCCTCCTCCATTGTCATATATCTCTTGCATATGAACTGGGTGTCATCTTTCAGCCTACCCGCAATTCCACTGCACCTTTTGTGTACCCAATGCTTACAAGTCCCACAAAAAATTGAGTTGCTCCCGACTCCCTTTCTACAAACTGAGCAGGGGAACTTTCCATTTTCTGGTGGCTTTCCAACACTGCAACGACTGATCATCACTTTTGTTTTGGTAACATTCACTCTCAGACCTTTACTTTCCATAGCTTTCCTCCAAGTCTTTAACTTCACAAGGAGACCTTCCATTGTTTCACTGGTAAGGACTAAGTCATCAGCATAAAGCATCTCTTCTGGGCAACCTGTTCGAAACTCTCTGGACAATGCTTCTAAGACACAAATAAAAAGCAACGGACTCAGTACTGATCCCTGATGCACTCCCACTTTCATGCCAAAGCTATCACTAAAGGTGCTGTTTATCCTCACACGACTCTGAGCATTCCTGTATATTACTTGAACAACCTTCACCGATCACTCACTTTGTCTCTGTAATCAACCTCTCTCTATCCCTCAAAATTCAGAGCTGGTACCTAAATTAGAAACCATTCTGTTGATATTTGATCATCTTCTATCTATATATTGATCCTGCCATGGTCAACTTTGCCATTCACTATTTCACAGTCAATTAACTTTAGAAGACATTTCATGAGAAATGTCAATATATAGGATCAATATATAGATAGAAGATTATCACATAAGCAAAGGTTCAAATACCAAAAGAATGGTTTCTACTTTAGGTACCAGCTCTGAATTTCGAGGGATAGAGGTTGATTACAGAGACTCCAGTACTTTTATTTTATCAACCCCGAAAGGATGAAAGGCAACGTTCACCTCAACAGGATCAATGCCAAAATAATAGTTTAAAATTTTGGACAAGGCCAGCAATTTTGAGGGGAGGGTTTATGTCAACCCCAGTAGTTGATTGGTACTTTATTTTATTGACCCCCAAAAGGATGAATGGCAAAGGTGACCTTGGCATGATTTGAACTCAGAACATTAAAAGCAATTAGAAATGTTGCTAAGCATTTTGTCTGATGCATTAACAACTCTGCCAATAATGACCTACATCTGCTTGGCTCACTAATGTCAGGAATGTCAAAGGCCATACATGTTTAGCATTAATCTAATTTCCTCTCAAGATTTCTGTCAAAACACTTTAATACTATATATATAAAACAGGATGTGTGTGTCCGTGTGTCCGTACCCACGTAACGTCTACAATTTGCAACCAATTGTATTCAAATTTGGAACAAACATGTATTATGTTCCCGATATTAACATGGACTAATAAAAGTTTCCAATTTTTATTTACTGCGGCCCCTGGATGAGAAAAACCTGCTTAAAAAAAAGCATATTAGTCAATAACTTCTACATTTTGCATCCGATTTTCTTCAAATTTGGAACAAACATGTGTTATGATTCCGACATTATTGTGCATTCGTAACATTTTGTTTAGTGCGCCCTCTGGACGAGAAAAAAACAAATAAAAAATTCATGTCTTCATAACTTCTACAATTTTCAACCGATTTTCTTCAAATTTGGAACATTTGTGCGTCATGTTCCCATCATTATTGTGCAATCATAAAAGTTTTGAGATTTTGTCTATTGCGGCCCCTGGGTGAGAAAAACTAAATAATCCTTCCTCTTCAGCTCTTTTGGATTTTTCATTCCAATCATGAGCAATGCCAGGATTCACTGCTAGTATTGAATATATATTTCAAGTGTTAGAATGGTATCCATTATTTTATTGCAGTTTTTTCGTTGAATATTCTATATCAAGATACATTCCTTGCAACCAAAGAGTTGAGGAAGTAAAATTTGGTAATGATGGTGATGGCGGCAGTGGCTGTGGAATTGTTGCTGTTGATGTTTATCATTGTTGTTGTTGTTTGGTCCCAGGAAGATAATAAAATTATAAAATAAAATTAAAAACAAATTTCTCACTTGCATATTTACAAAAGTTTAATTCTTTTTCTAAATTTTATCAACGTAATCACAATCTACTTCATCGAAAACCTATGACTGCAAAATTTCATTAAAATATGAGGTGGTATCAAAAGGTTCCCGGACTAGTTCTATAGCACGCCAACAGATGGCAGCACATGGCTGAGTGCACAGCGAGAGCTAGCAGTGATCTTCATGAGGCAGTGTGCAGAGGGACATTGCTGTGTTTACTTCATAAGTTGTGAAATTTGTGTTTTTGTGATCATATGTTTGCTGTAGTCTGAGCAGAAAGAACATCAAAGTCTGTCAAGATCTCTGTCAGTGTGCCACTGATGACCCATCCTTCATGTCGAGGATCATCACCGGTGACGAGAGTTGGGTCTACAGGTACAACCCTGCACAATCAGTCATCACAATAGAAGAGGCTTTCAGCTCCATGACTGCTCAATCAACAATGAACATGCTCATTGTTGTTTTTGACATCCATGGTATTGTGTATTGAGAATTTGTCCCCCAGGACCATCAATCGAGAATTCTACTGCAACATTTTGAGGCATTTGAGGGAGGACATTCAGCGAAAGCGAACGGATCTGTGGAGAGCGAAGAATTGGATTCTTCACGATGACAATGCACCTTGTGAGTTTCTCACCAAAAATAACATGGTATCGCTTCTGCATCCGTTCTATTCACTAGATTTAGCACCTGCGGACTTCCATCTCTTCCCCAAGATGAAAATGCAGCTCAAAGGTTGCCGTTTTAACATTGTTGTCGAGATCCAGAGTGAATCGCAGGAGGTCCTTGACTCGCTTACGGAAAATGACTTCCAGGTCGGATTCCAAAAGCGGCAGGAATGCTGGGACCGGTGTATTGCTGCACATGGTGACTATTTCAAAGAAAATGATGTTAAAACTTAGGTAAATACGTTATTTTTTATTAAACATAATTGGTCTGGGAATTTTTTGATACCACCTCGTATGTATTTTTCAGAAAGTTATATGACACTCATCCTGCACCTCTCATGTTAACTCTCTCTCTCTCTCTGTATTTCTCTTTTACTCTCTCTCTCTCTCTCTCTCTCTCTCTCTCTCTTTCTTTTTTACTTTCTCTCCCCCTCTCTCTAAATAATGTAAAGTGTGACTGGAGAAATCAACCAACCAACCAACCAACCAATGAAGGTCCATCTGGAATCACTGCTGAGATGCTCAAAATATCCAGTAAGGTAGGATACAGGCTAGTCACCCACATGGTTAATCTGGTTATTCAGGAAGGTGTGATACCCAGTGACTGGTGCAGCAGTATTATAGTTAGCTGTTACAAGGATAAGGGAGATGCTTTAGATAGAAACAATTATAGAGGTATCAAACTTCTGGACCAGGTGATGAAAATTACAGAAAGGGTTATAGCCAGATTAATCAGGGGAAGAATTAGACTAGATGAAATGCAGTTTGGCTTTGCCCCAGAGAGAAGCACCACTGATGCCATATTCATAATCAGGCAACTGTAAGAGAAGTACCTAGCCAAGAATAAACCACTATATATGGCATTTGTTGATCTAGAGAAAGCTTTCAATAGAGTGTGCCCTGTTGTGTGATCTGGTGGGCCTAAGGCGGCTAGGAGTAGACGTGGCTGGTGAAAGCTGTAGAGGCCATGTACACTGTCAGTATGGTGAGAGTTAACCACGAGTATAGCGAAGAATTCAGTGTACAGGTAGGGGTTCACCAAGGATCAGTCCTCAGCCTCCTACTCTTCATCATAAGGCCATAACAGGGATTCAAGATGGGCAGCCCTTGGGAATTACTATACGCAGACGATTTTACCCTTATAGGAGACTCTATAGCAGAGCTAGAAAAGAAATTCCAAGTGTGGGAGCAAAACCTGGAATCTAAGGGTCATAACGTTAACTTAGCAAAGACTAAGGTCTTAGTAAGCAAGAAAACAGACAGGACCCTACACGCTTCAGGTAAGTGGCCCTGCTCGATTTGTAGGAAAGGCGTATGCAGGAATTCCATACGGTGTACCCAGTGTACGCTATGGACACACAAGAGGTGCAGTGGAATAATGGGAAGTTATCAAGGGAAATAGAGCTCATATGTGGAAGATGCACAGGAGTCATAAAAACTGCAGACACCCATGAATTCGAGTCTATCAAATACCCTGGAGGCTTTTTAGAGGTAGTGGATGAATTCTGCTACCTAGGGGACAAGATTAGTAGTGGTGGATGCTACACAGATAGTGTAGTGGCTAGGATAAGAATAGGATGGAGAAAATTCAGATAGCTCTTACCTCTTTTGGCAACCAAAGGGCTCTCTCTACGAGTAAAAGGAGGATGTATGACGCATGTATCCGAACGGCTATTCTACATGGAAGTGAGACATGGGCTCTGAATACAGAGGTCATGCGAAGGCTAAACAGAAATGAGGCCAGTATGCTTCGCTGGATGTGTAATGTAAGTGTACTTTTGCAACAGAGTGTCAGTGAACTAAGGGAGAAGCTAGACATAAGAGGAATTAGATTCAGTGTGCAAGAGAGAAGACTGCGATGGTTTGGTCATGTAATGCAGATGGAGGCTGAGAGTTCCATAAAGAAATGCCGTTCACTCAAAGTAGATGGAACTCGTGGAAGAGGGAGACCCAGGAAGACATGAGACGAATTACTGAAGGACGACCTCAATACGCTGAACCTTTCGGACGAAAGGACGAAGGACCGAGATACTTGGCGTCTTGCTGTATTCAGGAAGGCGCGCTCGCATCGAGAGTCTCGTTCCTGTTAGGCAACCGTCCAGAAAGCGGCCACGTTGAGAGTCATATTGCTAAGAAGCGGCCGCATCGAGAGCTCCTGTTGCCATAATGCGGCCGCGTCGCGAGCCCTTGCTGTTAAGAAACGGCCACATCGAGAGTCCTTGTTGCTAAGCAGTGGCCACGTCGAGAGTTCCTACTTCTTGGTCGTGTCGAGAGTTCCTGTTGCTAAAAAGCGGCAGCGTCGAGAGTCCTGTGACTAAAAAAGTTGCTAAGAAGCGGCCGCATCGATAGTTCCTGATGCTAAAAAGCGGCCGCGTCGAGAGTTCCTATTGCTAAGAAGTGGCCACGCCGAGTTGCTAAGAAGCGACCGCACCAAGTTACTAAGAAGCGGTCGTGTCAAAAGCCCTGTTGCTAAGAAGCGGCCATGTCGAGAGTGCAGTTGCTAAGAAGTAGCGGCCACGTCGAGAGTTTTTGTTACTAAGAAGTAGCCACGTCGAATCTTGTTGCTAGAAGCGGCCGCGTCGAGAGACTGGTGTTAAGAAGTGGCCATGCCAAGAGTCTTGTGTTAAAAAGCGGCTGCATCGAGAGTCCGGTTGCTAGAAGTGGCATCGTCGAAAGTCTGGTATTAAGAAGTGTCGCGCCGAGAGTCTTGTGTTAAAAAGTGGCCACATCGAGAGTCCTGTGGCTCAGAAAAGCGGCCGGGTTGAGAGTCTTGTTGCAAAGAAGCGGCCGCGTTGAGAGTCCTGTTGTTAAAAAGCGGCCGCGTCGAGAGTCCGGTTGCTAAGAAGCGGCCACATCGAGAGTCCGGTTGCTAAAAAGCAGCCGCGTCGAGAGTCCAGTTGCTAATAGGTGGCCACGTCGAGAGTCCTGTTGCTAAGAAGCTGCCGTGTTGGGAGTCCTGTTGCTAAGAAGCAGCCGTGTTGAGAGTTCCTGTTGCTAAGAAGCAGCCGCGTCGAGCATCTTGTGTTCAGAAGCGGCTGTGTCGAGAGTCTTGTGCTAAGAAACAGCCGCATCGAGAATCTTGTGCTAAGAAGCGGCTGTGTCGAGTCTTGTGCTAAGAAGCGGCCGCATCGGGAGTCTTGTGCTAAGAAGTGGCCGCGTCGAGAGTCTTGTGCTAAGAAGTAACTGCGTTGAGAGTCATGTTGCTAAGAAGTGGCCGCGTCGAATCAAAGACATTTCTAGCAATACAAGGCGCCAAAGAGATGTCAAATACGATTCTCAATTATTTTGGTGTGGTAAGGGCAGCGAAGCCTTTTCTGACAATACAAGGCACCAAAGGGATGCAAAATACGATTCTCAATTTAAGATAAGTCTGGGTTTTGGGGTTTTTTGGTTCGTCTAAGCTTGTCTTTTTGTCTCTGCTATATTATGCTAGAAATGTGAAAATATGTCCTTAAATGCGGGTTCCCACTCTACCTCGCTGTATGAAAATTTTTTCTCCTGCCCACCAATACAAAGGAAGTTCAAGCACATGCGCTCGGGCTGCTGCTCTACGAAGAGGGTCCGGGCGCGTGCGCACAGGCCACTGGGCTATGTATGTGTATCTGTATGTCACAATTTTTATGTCCGTCTCTCCCCGGTCCTTATGTTCGTCTGTCCCCAGTCTATGTGTCCGCCTGCCCCGGGTCTATATGTCTCGTCCGTCCCTGGTCTATATGTCCGTCTGACTCAGTGCCCAGTCCTTATGTCTGTCTGTCCCCGGTCTATATGTCTTGTCCATCTGACTACCAATCGCCTGTGTGGTGCCATGTAAAAAGCACTAGTGCAGAGAGCTTGGTGCCGATGGCACGTTAAAATCACCCAGCACACACTGTAAAGTGGTTGGCGTTAGGAAGGGCATCCAGTCGTAGAAACCAAGCCAAATCAGATTGGAACCTGGTACTTTTCCAGTTCTGGAATAATACAGTTACCCTAAGGCAGAATTGGAAGAGGAGTGAAAGTTGGTGCAGTAGAAAGAGGCCTCCACATTTAAGAAGCAGATAAATAACACCAAGACCAGGGGAAGCATAGTCGCACTAATGTTTGAAGTGGAATTGCAATATTACAGGAGAAAAATCAACAGATATTATGGAATTTGGTGTCAGTCACAGTAACGATGATACAATTGAACTCTGTAGGGATTGCAAAAAGGACTGATTAAAGAGTGAGGACTCTGTTTTCATCCTCCTCATCATCATCCTTTAACGTCCGTTGGACAGTTTGACCGGAGCTGGCAAGCCGGGAGGGCAGGGGTTGCACCAGGTTCCAGTCTGATTTGGCTTGGTTTCTACGGCTGGATGCCCTTCCTAACGCCAACCACTGTACAGTGTGTGCTGAGTGCTATAACGTGGCACTGGCACAGGACTCTCGGCGCGTGTGTTTTAACATGGTAGGGCTCTCGACACGGGTGATTTATATATCTTTTACTTGTTTCAGTCATCAGACAGAGGCCATGCTGGGGCACCGCCTTCAATTTTTTAGTTGAATGAATCGACCCCAGTACTTATTGTTTTAAGCCTGGTACTTATTCTATCGATACTTTTGCCAAACCGCTAAGTTACGGGGACATAAACTAAGCAACACCAGTTGTCAAGCGGTGGTGGGAGACACACACACACACACAAATATATATATATATACGACGGGCTTCTTTCAGTTTCAACCAAAGACACTTGCCCAAGGTGCCACGCAGTGGGACTGAACCCGGAACCATGTGGTTGGGAAGGAAGCTTCTTACCACACAATATATACATGTGTGTGTGTGTGTGGAGAATATGGTTAAAATCCAAGCTGTGTCTTCTTGAAGCACATCTGCTTATTCCAGTATTCTGAATCCATATGTCGATGTTATATTTGTGTAAAAATACTGGAAAATATTTTCTGCAGAGTAATAATATCAAAACAGGAGATTGGGAAATCTTTTGGTAATATTTATTCATCATTACACGTGTTTCGTTTGCTAATAGGAGTTACAAAATTCTACATGTTGTAGAGAACATATAAAATATTATATTCTTTGTCTGAAGATTTCTAATAGATATCTTACATGTTTTCTACTACATGTACAATTTTGTGACTCCTATTAGCAAGTGAAACACATGTGCTGGTGTATAAGTAATACCAAAAAATTTTCCAATTTCCTGTTTTGATATAATATATTACATACACATATGCACCCATATGAGAGAGAGAGAGAGAACGAAGGAAATAACATAATTACTTGTTGCCCTGCATATAAAGTAAAATACCATAACCTATTTTAGTGACTACTAAATGTATGCTGATACATCTTGAGTAATATGAGTATTAAAAAAAAAATGATTATCTTTTTCCTGTTTTAAACTAGAAGCACTTCAGTTTTATCTTCATTCCTTTTCATATTTATGGGTTACTGCTTCTTATCAGCTACCTAAAATTGGTTTCATCACTCCTTGCCTTCTCTTTTATTCCAGGTTTTCTAAGTTTGCCCTAGCCCTGATAATTAATATCAAGCCATGCTTATATGTTTATCTTGAACAATATGTACTTTCCCATAAAAAAATATTTATCATGGAATAGAGTTTGCAAGTTTGTCAGGTATAAGGAATAAGAGAGCTTATGGTTTTCAAAAATCTGTCTAGTTGTGTGGTTAAGTTTGCTTCCCATCTACATGGTTCCAGGTTCAATCCCACTGCGTGGCACCTTGGGCAAGTGTTTTCTATAGAACTGGGTTGACCAAAGCCTTGTGAGTAGATTTGGGAGATGGAAACTGAAAGAAGACTGTCTTATATATCTATATGTGTCTTTGTGTTTGTTCCCCATCACTGCTTGACAACCAGTGTTGGTTTGTTTACATTCCTGTAGCAGTTTGTCAAAAAGAGACCAATAGAATATGTTATCAGGGTTTTAAAAAACTAAGTAATGGGGTCGATTTGTTTGACTAAACCCTTCAAGGCTGTCCAATGATTGAAACAAGTTAAAAAAAAAAAAAAGATAATGCTTATCTGGTAGATATACGCCTGTCCTAGAAAGCAAGAGACAAATCTTGTTTGAAACTTGCATATGATGTATGAAGGGAAATATATTTTAGCTTTAAAAAAAATAATAAAGAATTTTAAAAGATGTTACTTATGAACTGGGAGTAGCTACAGTGTGTGAGAAATGGTTTCTTTTGATAACAAATGTTGCATATTTGCTACATCTGAAGAACCATTCAACTAGTCTTAGCAACAAATTTATAAAACTGAATCAATAGTATCATGAATTTGTTACTCATCACATACATTCCATTTGTTCTTACCACTCTCATTTAATTTGCTTCGTAATAAAAATGATTAGGTGGCTTTAAGATTAAAATGTGCAAATTTCCATTTTTAGATTTAGATCTTTAACCCTTTAGCATTCAAGCCGGCCATATCTGGCCCAAATATTCTACCTGTTTTATGTTCAAACTGGCCAGATCTAACCTCTCACACCAACGCTACAATGTCATTCTAAAAATAAACAATCACATCATCGAAATCTCATGCATAATGAATTGAAAACTGTTAGTAAATAAGCATTACATTTGACAGAGTAATCTGAATGCTAAAAGGTTAAATCTTTTGATGCCAATCTGCCTGATATTGTCTCTGGTTCTGGGATTTAAACCTGGCAATTTTCAAATGGTCTTCCTCCTTTTAACATCCACTCCACTTTTCCATGAGAGAGATTTTCTATGTCTGGATGCCCTTCCTGTCACCAATCCTCCCCTGTCCCCAAGCAAGGTAATATTTCCCTATCGTCGAACATGTTTTTGCAGAATATTGGAAGTAGTTACAACATTATGCAATGTCAAGACAAGGAGACACAAACATACACACACTTACACATACATACATATATGATGGGCTTCTTTCAGTTTCCATCTACCAAATCCACTCAAAGTTTTGGTCAGCCTGGAACTACAAAGTATCACACCTTGGGACTGAACTTGAAACCATAAGGCTGGAAAGCAAACTTCTTAACCACACAGCCATGCCTGTGCCTACATCATATTCAGATGAAAACTTCCATCATTTTATGCTATTTTAAATTAATTTAAACATGTCGTTAGTTAATTTAATAGTAATATGGTCACAGGTTAACAAAAGGATATCTTGGTGATTCTCACTTAAATTATACGTCTTGAGTATCTTTTGTTTCAGTCATTAGGCTGTGGCCATGCTGGGGCACTGCATTGAAGAATTTTTAGTCGAATGAATCAACCCCAGTACTTATTCTATTGGTCTCTTTTTGCCAAACTGTTAAGGGAATGTTAACACACCAACACTGGTTGTCAAGCAATGTTGGGGACAAAGACACACTCACACACACGACGGGCTTCTTTCAGTTTCTGTCTACAAATCCACTCAAAGCTTTAGTTGGTTTGAGGCTATAGTAGATAACACTTGCCCAAGGTGCCACACAATGGGAGTGAACCTGGAACCATGTGGTTAGGAAGCAAGCATCTTACCACACAGCCACACCTGCGTATGGTAATATATATTGTGGTTCCGTGTTTGAAACTTTTTTTTAGCAGTGATCAAGTATTTCGATAATGAAAAATACTATAAGCAGGCTCTAACGAAGCCTATTTCAAAACAGGATGCAAGTTGGGTATGATTAATTAATCAACAAATAGCAGTATTAAATTAAAATAATTTAGAATATCAATGATATTGTGTGAAGAAAACAAATCTCTCTTTTTCTACAGGTATATTTTTGATGTTTGTAAATTCTGTACCAACAAGTCCCATGTAAAACATTAAAAAAAAAACTGCATCACAGTCCTAAACAATAGCCTGGAAGGTAAAGCAATCAAATCTTCAAATCATACGCTACATTCTTTAAGGAAGGACAGATTCAATAAATATACTCCTAGATATATTATATCTGAAATGTGGGGAGGGGACTGAAATGGTCATAGCTGAAGTGCCTTCAAGCATAAGTCTGTCCAATTAGGACTGACATGGAGTCTAAACAACAGCATAAGAGCTAAACATATTTGATGTTAGGCAGAAATCTTTAGGATACTATTGAAACAAAGATAGATTTTTTTAAACCTAAATTAAATTATTTCCCTAAAGCTACTATGAAAAATAAGTGCTTACTTTAATGTCCAATAATTTTATCCTTTACTTGTTTCAGTCATAAGACTGCGGCCATGCTGGGGCACTGCCTTAAATTTTTAGTCGAATGAATAGACCCCAGTACTTATTTTTTCAAGCCTGGTACTTATTCTATCTTTGCCGAACCGCTAAGTTACGGGGACGTAAATTAACCAACACCAGTTCTCAAGCGGTAGTGGGGGGACAGACAGACACAAGGTCACACACACACACATAGACATATATATACATACATATATATATCATCATCATCATCCTTTAACGTCCGCTTTCCATGCAAGCATGGGTTATATATATATATATATAT
>JAOPUL010003171.1:1017287-1030451 GCA_027564515.1 Octopus rubescens | reverse complement strand
GGTTGGCGGTAGGAAGGGCATCCAGCTGTAGAAACCAAGCCATACCAGACGGGAGCACGGTGTTAGCCCCGGCTTGCTGGCTCCGGTCAAACCGTCCAACCCATGCTTGCGTGGAAAACGGACGTTAAAGGATGATGATGATTTTGACAAAATATGAAGTGAATGACATTAAATAGGAGAATTATATCTTACAAATAGTATTAGTATGCTAGCCTGATGGCTAATTTCAAATACTTTATTAATTGTTATAACTAGATTCTTTATTTGGTTGATCTAATCTTAAAGACTCTTACTTTTGGTTTTATTTCAACAGAATAAAATTGAATAAAATGTTTCATTAGAAATATAGTGCATGAAATCTTTTGAGGTCTCAAAAGAGAATTCTCTTGATATCTAGTGAGTTACTCCTATTTATAGTTCTAGACCAGCTGTCTGTAAGAATTTCTTTATGCCAATGACCTAGTCTTTATAGCAGAGTCTGAGAAAGACATTGAGAAGAAATTCTAGATGTGAGAAAAACTAGAATTCTGTGGCTTTTGGTAAACATTAAAGTTTTACTTAGTAGAAAAGAAGACAAGACCCCATTGCTATCAGGGAAATGGCTATGCTTGATATGTAGAACAGGCTGAGAATGAAAAAAGACTTCATATGTCATTCTTTTCAATGCTTGGAAGGCTCCATAGTTAGTAGTTGATACCTTCTGTTACTGAGACTACTTAATCAGCTGTGAAGGAAAAGATGCTCTGAAAGTATAATACACAGGATAAGAACAGAATGGAAACAGGTGACGGAGCTATTAGCTCTGCTGTCAACAAAAGGATTCTCTCTGTGCAAATGGTAGATTTGTTGCTTGTGTATGAAATGTATGAAGCAAGTATACACTGAGATATTTAATGTTGGTGTACATGAACAGTGTGGTGTAGATGAGCTTAGAGAAAACTGCTGGGTATAACAGAATGAGATGTAGTGTGCATGAGGAATGACTTGTGTTGGTATGGGCATATAATGCATGTGGATAAAGGCCTGGTGATTGAAGTAGAAGAGAAAGATCAAGGAAGACCTGGGTAGAAGTGGTGAAAGGTGATCTTGGAATGTTGAACCTGACAAAGGAAATGACCAAAGAATACAACAAATGGTGGTGTGCTGTGTTAGAGTGGACTTAACCAACAGATGCAAGCATGGAAAAACCGGTGTAAAAATGAACTTTTTGTTTTGGTCATTGGACTGCGACCATGCTAGGGCATTGCAAATCTCTTTTGTCAAACCGCTAAGTCACAGTGAGGCAAACAAACCAGTTCTGGTTGTCAAATGGTGGTGGGGGGACATGCACACAGACAGACAGTTTCCGTCTTCCAGATTCATTCATAAAGCATTGGTTGGCCTAGGGCTATAGTAAGAAGACACTTATCGAGGTTGTTGTGTGGGACTGAACCCTAAACCATATGGTTGCAAGCTTTTTAACCATACTACCATTCCTGTGTGCCTATGGAACAATGTGTTTAATAATTCTTCTTCAAAATCCTTCATCCCTGTGTGGAATATAGGGGTTATCAATACCTTTTCAGTTATCCTATTATTTGCAATCCTTTCTAATTGCTTCCAGTTTTAAAAAAAAAAATCTTTCTATGGTTTTCCAATTTGCCAAGACAGGCTTTCACCCAAAGATACCTTCAATCTCTGAGACTAAACTGCCACTTTTGATCAAGATAGCTGGGTTTGTTTTGCTTTCTGTTGAGCGTTTCACAAGCTGAACTGCTAACCCAATGAATAACCTTCAATCTGGAAAGACCTTTTTTTTTTCTTTTTTTTTTTTTTCAAAGCATAATTTACATCAGTTTCAGAAATTACTATGTTAACTGGTTTTTGAAAATGGTTAATTTTCCAAATCATGAAGACTAACAAAAAATTATTTAATAAAGTTAAAAATATTCTTGAGGAATCCCTGCATAAAGTTCAGGGCTCAGCAAGAAATATTGGATGTAAATTTTAATAACCATTAAACAAAATTACCTTTGCCCCAACATCCTTTTTTTCTCCTCAAAATTCATTGATTCTATACAAAACTTCTTCCAAATAGTTTTGCAATAGTAATGTTATTTATATAATCTGTCAGTATTTAAAAAATTTCTATATTTTAATTTAAGTCTCTTGGTATCAATATTTTAATTTAAGTCTCTTGGTATCAATATTTCATAAAATGTCAGGTTTTGAGTCATAGTCTGCATTTTTGTCATAGTTTTGAATTCTGAGTTGTAGAAATTTGAATGATCCAAAAAGTCAAGAACATATTTCCTATTTTGCTGCTATTTGATTATTTAATTCAATTTAAGATGAAAAGAAAAACAAAATTCTCAATGAAATGTTCCCTCCCAAAATAACACAAATTCCTTCTAGTTTGGGTGATGTATCTATCAGAATTGTTTTGATCTTTGCAGGAAATCTAAACTGGTTAACAACTAAACTTTTAAGATGGTTTTCTTCTTCTTATCATATCTGACCTTTAATGTTAAATTTCCTTTTTTTTTAATTTTCTTTAGTTGATTTTGTTTTTTTTTTTCATTTTAGTTCTTAAAGTTATAATTAAAAATAAGAGAAGCAATATTAAATCTAGATCATCTACTCTCTTAACCTTTTAGCATTTAAACCAGCCATATCCAACCCAAATAAATATTCTACCTATTTTATGTTCAAACCAGCCAGGTCCAGCCTTTCACACTTACCCTACAATGTTATTCTAAAAATAAGCAATCACATCACTGAAATCTGAAAGCTATGAGATAATGCATGATTAATTCAAAGCAATGTGAATGAATAAGCATTACATTGGAGAGAGTGATCTGAATGCTAAAGAGTTAAACTATCTCCACCACTCTAGTTGCAACAACAACAACGTTTATAATTAGGATTTCTTAGATTGGCACATGACAACAGTTACTGATTTTGTAAGGAAGGAAGTATAATTGATTGCACCAACCCCTCTACATGACTGGTGTTTATTTTATTAAACCATGGTGATCATGCCGGTGACACGTTAAAAACATTCATGCCGGGGACACATTAAAAACACTCCTGCCGGTGACAGTGTTAAAAACACTTGTGCCAGTGACATAAAAACACTTGTGCCGGTGACACGTTAAAAACACCTCGTGCTGGTGACACGATAAAAACACCCATGCCGGTGACACGATAAAAACACCAGTGCCGCTGGCACGATAAAAACACCCGTGCCGGTGACACGTTAAAGGCACTCTGGAGTGGTTGGTGTTAGGAAGGGCATCCAGCTATAAAAACCAAGCCAAAACGGACTGGAGTCTGACACAGTTCCTCGGCTTGCCAGTCTCCAGTCAAACTGTCTAACCCATGCCAGCATGGAAAACGGATGTTAAATGATGATGATGATAAATCAATGCTTAATAGCTACTCACTTTATGCTAATTAGTTTGATCTCTTAGAGTTCTGAGTTTCAATATTATCTGAGACATTTTAACATTTTATTCAAAATTTATAACTGTCAATGTAAAAAGAAGTAGAAATTAAGACATTTGATGAGGAAACTTTAGCCTATATTGACAGCTGAAATGTTAGCCTTTGTTTAACTTTGCAGCACATCAGCATAGAATCCAGTCTTATTTCCTATGGACAATCATAACCTCTTAGTTTTAATGACTTTGTTGGTTGGGATTTAAATGTTCGCTGTTTTGAAAAAATGAAAATTTTGAAACCTAAGGAAATTTTGAAGTATTTACTAATCAATCAATGAAGGAATTTGTGTCATCAATTGTTTTAATGTTTACTGTGCCATGCTTGTATGGGTCAGATGAGAGTAGGTTGAGGCAGGATTTTCTTCAGCTGGATGTCCTTCCTGTCAACGCCCCCCCCCTACTTGTCCAAGGGAGGTGATAATCTTCCAGTCTATTGAACAACAAAACAGCCTGGACATTATTTTATGTGGAGAACTGCAATTGGATATTACATAGTGCCCTATAGACAATTAAACTTCTCATTTCAGGCTCTTAATCACTACATACTTGTACTTGCAATAACTTTCACCTGGGGTGGGTTTAGCTTGCTCTGACCAACAAGTCCACCACGTTCCTCACAAATACTGACCATATACAATGGTCAGCCGCAGTGTAATGGTTACCCACTTTCGGTTCCACTGCTGACATAGGGGGGCGGGCCTGATTGTGCTTCCACGTCCACCTTTACTGTCGGCAGCCACATCTTCAGTTGTGTCCCAGCTTGTTTGTGCCAGTCTGGGAGGGGAGCCAGGTTGCCCGCCTTGCGAATAAATTCCCCTGGAGGCTGATGGGGGAGTATGGCCAGGCCACCTAAGACGTCTTGTGAGTAGAGCTTGTTGCAGCAGTGTTGAGGTATTTCGGGGTTCGAAATGAAGCCCAATAAGCAAACACATAGAATTCAAGTTCTTCTACCAAAAGAGATTTTTAAAGAAAAAACGTATTGAATAAATTTATTTTTTCCCATGTAGTTAATTAATTCTTTTGTTCTTTGTATACTAATAAAAATCTTAATGAGTCAACAAGGAAACCTCTACACCTAACATGCTAGAAATACCAACCAAATCTCCCTCAAATCACACATTTGTCTCATGAAAAAGAAAGACATGTTGAACAATGTAGTCCTAGATAAGTAAAATGTTGGGATGGTCACCACTGGACTGTCTTTGATCATAGATCTACATAATAAGGTTTCAAGAACAACAATAATATAAAAAGAGATGATGCTGCATGGGTCGGGCCGGCTATCATTGGTAATCTGTTATAAAAAGTCAAGTAAATACCTGAATTTGCAAATCTGTTAAATCTATGTTAACACAAAGTAGAGTGATCCAGGGTAACCATGCACCGTCTAGTGTCATACAAAATCCATCTGGCTGCACAACACTGTGAAGTGTATCTAACTGGACACTGACATTCAGTAGAATGTATCTAACTAAACAATGCTGTACAGAATGCACCTGCTGGACAGTGCTGTGCATAGTGCACCTAGCTGGACTGTGCTGTACAAAGTGCATCTAGGTGAACAGTATCTATAGGTAACATCAAGTATCCAATCTCGGTGAATATATTTACAATATGTACAGATGCTCCTTTTTACAATATTTAATAAAGGTTATACACACATAGTATCACTCATCTGTGTTGCTCAGTATTGTATATTTCTAATATTAATCTTTAAAGACAGATTTGCATTATCTACTAACTGTGCACTTGGTTTTCCATAAGCTTAGGAAAAATCTTTTCTTCTGTGGATTATTTGAAGTATCGGCTGTTTAGCTTTGCTAAAAATACTTCCATTCTTATTTTGAGATGTGGACTTTGGGAGGAAATATAAAAGAGAAATACATTAACCACATGTAAAAAGCACCCGTGCCGGTGACGTGGAGAAAGCACCCATGCCAGTGATGCGTTTAAAAGGCACCCGTGCCAGGGATGCATTTCAGAGGCACCCGTGTCAGGGACGCGTTTAAAAGGCACCTGTGCCAGGGATGCGTTTCAGAGGCACCCGGCACACTCTGGGGTGGTTAGCGTTAGGAAGAGCATCCAACCGTAGAAACCATGCCAAAACAGACTGAAGCCTGGTGCAGCTCTCCAACTTACCAGCTCTGGTTGAACCATCCAACCCATGCCAGCATGGAAAACTGACGCTAAATGATGATGATGATGATTTTAGATTAGGCCCTTTGTTGGAAATTATAGGCTATGAATAATCAGAAAATTTATAATGTTATTGAAATCAACTGCTTATCAAGTTAATTATTGTTTTTAACATTAACATGACATGGCAAAATGCAAACAATGATTAGTTTATTTTCCAACATTTGATTTTTCTACTTGTTTTGTCATTGTGTCTATTAGTTGACTAGTAAGTAGTTCTGTTAAGTTAGTCAAGTTTAATTTTATATGTATGATTTAGTATTATATTACAGTAATTCGTTGTTCATTGATGGATTCTTTTAATGTTGGTATCTGAAAAATGTGTAAATATGTATTGTAGGATGTTGTGTAAGAATAAATAAGATATTTTGAATGTTATGATCTCTTGGTAGTCTAATTTCTTGATCTACAATGTTTCTTTTTCATTGCTGTTTTTCTCTTTAATAGAAAATAACTTGTTTTATGGTCAATCTCCTCTTCCACTAGTCAACTCTTTATGATTATTTATTTTTTCACATCATTAAACCTTTTATGTTAATTTTCACACACATACGTGTGTGAAAATTTGTGGAGATGATGTCATGATATGAAGTGGCTTAAATAATTGTAAGATATGTTGTTGCCGGTTTTAATTTACTTGTTCTACTTTACTACAAATTTTCTACATTAGATTTTCTACGTTAGCAACACATTTGATTTTCTACATTAGCAACACATTTGCAATAATCATTCTATAGGCACAGGGGCGTGACTGTGTGGTAAGATGTTTGTTTCATAACCACATAACCTCAGGCTGACCAAAGCCTTGTGGGTGGATTTAGTAGACGGAAACTGAGAGAAGCCTGTCATATATATGT
The DNA here is from genome assembly GCA_027564515.1 of Octopus rubescens. Classification (NCBI taxonomy): domain Eukaryota; kingdom Metazoa; phylum Mollusca; class Cephalopoda; order Octopoda; family Octopodidae; genus Octopus; species Octopus rubescens. The sequence continues at coordinate 1,023,916 of JAOPUL010003171.1, read as the reverse complement.
ATGTGTCTTTGTGTTTGTCTCCCCCCCCCCACTGTTCAACAACCAGTGCTGGTGTGTTTACATTCCTGTAACTTAGTGGTTCAGTAAAAGAGATCGATAGAATAAGTACCAGGCTTCTAAAAATAAGTACTGGGGTCGATTTGTTTAGCTAAAAGGTGGTGCTCCTGCATGGCCATAGTCTAATGACTGAAACAAGAAAAAGATAAAAAGATACTCAGCATTTGGTTAGTATCAAGGTTTTACTCGTGTCTTGAATAAATCATTAGATGTTGGGTTTTCCCTTTCATCCTGTAATAGTTCTTTTTTTTTTGTTTTAAAGTAAAATATTGATGAGATAAAAGTGTTAAAATTGGATATAAATAAGTTGATTGTTTTCCGTATATTTTTACTCCTTTCAAGCTCCTTTAATATATATTTTTTCTGTTTTATCTTATTGTTTGAAGGTGACAAAACATATCATATGGCAATATTTATCAGCTTAGCTGGGTTAATTTAATAAGTGAAGTTATATCTCTCTCTCTCTCTCTCTCTCTCTCTCGCTAGTTATACACTTTCCTCAGTTCACTGATTACAGTAGATATTCCATCAACTAGAGACCATGACTCACAGCTATTTGAAGTCTTGTTCAACTTTATCTTGACACGTTTCTAGTAGTTTGCTATCATATAACAAAATAGTGGAAATCTTGTTTCATTGTATAATAATACTCTCAGCAGTATTTTTACTTTGACAAAATAAGTACGAAATATTTTAAATGAAAACACTGATTTAACAGTCTCTTTTGTGATTATTATTATTATTATTATTACTGTCGATAAAGTGAGTACCAGTTACGAACTGGGGTCAATAGAATTGACTACTCTCCTCCCCCAAAATTTCAGGCCTTCGTGCCCAGTATAGAAAGGATTATTATTATTACTTATATGGTGGCGAGCTGGCAGAATCATTAGCAAGCCGGGCAAAATGCTTAGCAGCATTTTATCCGTCTTTATGTTCTGAGTTCAAATTCTGCTGGGGTCGACTTTGCTTTTCATCCTTCCGGGGGTCGATAAAATAAGTACCAGTTTAACACTGGGTCGATGTAATCGACTAAACTCCTCCCCTAAAATGGCTGGCCTTATTATTATTACTTATGATTCTATCATTTTTAATGTGAAAAATGCTATCTCTGGTGATATTAAGGATGGATAAATTCATTTGATAATGGTAGTCATTCCATTAATTAAGGTTTTAAAATCTTAATTAATTTGCAGTAGAAAATGCTTGACAGTTCTTATCCAACGTTAGTCCTGGATGATCAAAGGTACTCCAGCTGTGACCATCCAGATTCTTTTTAGTCAGTGTTTCTAGGATTACATTATCCAATGTCTTCTTTTATGAGGATCATAGGGTATGATTTGTGGGTGGTTTGGCTGCTGTTTCTAGCATATGGAGAAACCACTTCATAGTTCTATTGTGTTTTGAATATCAGACAGTCCTGTGCCAGGTGCTTTAATGTAAGTAGATACTTCCTAGCAAATATATCTCTCTTCTACAAAAATTGGCTTTAATGAAAAATAAAATACTTTTTAAAAAAAAAATTTAATTTTAGTTATTCGTTAACATATTTAATCATTGTATGAAAGATTAACCCTTTAGTATTCAGATTACTCTGTCAAATATAATCCTTATTTATTCTCGTTGTTTTGTATTAATCATACATTATTTTGTACCTTTGAGATTTTGAAGAGGTAACTGTTAATTTTAGAATGATGTTGTAGAGTTGGTATGAGAGGCCAGATCTGGCTAGTTTGAACATAAAACAAGTAGAATATTTTGGCTGGATATAGCCGGTTTAAATGCGAAAGGGTTAATTTGAATGAAATCCTAAGTTAGTAAGAGCATATGATCATTTCCTTAGATCATTTTAGGATTTAACATATTCTCCCTGGTTTTCCATATTAGGCCTAGAACCTTAGGAATGTGGTAATATTGAACAAACATCAATGAAACTATGTTTAAGAATTAGCATATTTTCATAAGTAAATTGTAGATGTTTACAATGATTGAATGCATAATTTGTATTTTTCAAGAAAAAAGTGATCGAAGTTAATTTTTAAAATGTAAATTGAAGGTTGAAAATATGAGAAATGTCTTCCAACTTGTAGATGTGTTTTAAAAAATTGCTGTTGTTGAATCAAATACTTTTTCTGTAATGAAATTGTATTATTTAAAATGTTTAGCATGAGTCATAAAAAAGCTTGCAATGTTATGTGTAGCAACTGTTGGATAATTAGTCATTGTAGCTTGTGAGTTGTAATTTTGAATGCATGTACATTTAATTTTAAACATATCTTTATGAACTTATTTTAATTAGCATTGGAAGTAGTCACAGTAAATGTTTAATAACCAAAGTAACGATCGAATGGAAGTCTGGGCAACTGTTATATTGGGTAATAAATGTTTTTGTCTCTAGCTAGGGGACAGGTGATGATGATGATGTACAGCAAGCAGCTGGACAGGAACCAAACTGTGTATGATCTGCTGGATGTGCTGCATAAATTTGCATAGAAGGCTGAGTAGAAGTGAGTTGAGTTGTAGCTGGTTATCGAAGGTGTTTGCTGACAAGCGAGATCAATGAGCTGAGTCATCTTTCCTGGAAACAGATTAGATGTTGCTGAGTGAAAAAAAAAAAAAAATCATTGATAACTGTTTGGTTACAACAGGGTATGTACAGCAAATAAAATTTAAAAGTAAGTGATGAGGTTAAATTTGAGAATGTTAGCTTTCACAGAGAGGATGACATAGGGAAGCCATTCTAAATAATTTGTTCCTCCTCTACCATTTGGAAGATAAAGATATTAACATAATGAGATATTTAGAAATCTTCTAAATCCATCAGGTTATGCCTGTTGAATATTTTTCTTTTCTATTTACTCTTTTTTTAATTAATTTTTAATTTTTTTTTTTAGTAAAATAAAAGATTTTAGTCTAAACTAGAGCAGTACAATACTATAGTAGTTTAGTATTTATTCTGAATGTAGGTCAAATGAGATAATCATTTCAATTACTTCTTTAATTACAACTTTACTGAATTAAATTGCAAATGTTTAAGATAGCATGTTACCAATTTTATACTAATTTCTACTGAATTAATTTAAGATCATAATTGACTGTATGAAATATTAAACGTTATTATTAAAACAAGTATTATTTTTAGATACTATAATGTGCATTTGAACTCTTGTCATTTGCACATTTTGTAAATTGCTAAACATGATAATTACTGTGTTTTTTCCATGCGACATATATTAGACAAGTGTAGAGGACAGCCTCTCTTCATTTATTTTTGGTCTAACTTGTCCTACTTCCACCTTAATGTCACTAATTACCTGCACAGAATAGTTTAATCTCTCAGTGTTGCTAAACATGCTGATCTTACATGCAATGAACAATGTTTATCCATTTGGTTATATTTTGTGTATTCCACACTCCTAGTATACTGCAAACATCACAAGCCAATGAGGGACCTTGCTATGTGGTTATTCAATCTGAAAAATAACAGCCACATTCCCCTATATTACATTCTACTGTTTTTAAAACTAGTTTAAAAAAAAAGAAGCTATATAGCCACAACTGGAAAGCCTTTCAGACAGAAGCATATGAGTAGTTTAGCAGTAAGAGCTGCCATAAAGTGAACTCCATAAACCATTCACTAAACTTCATTATTTTTTTAAAGACTAGGTCAGAGCAGTAAAGGCAACAACACCTATGATCATTTTTAGGGTATCAGAGACTGGTGGGATGAAGGAAGTAAATTACCATTAGATAAATTCTCACAGCAGAATGGACATTGCTAAAGATATCTAAAGGTATTATGGTAGTGTTAAACTTGTTGATAGTCTACCATCCAAGATCAAGAACACTCCCTCTGACAAGCTTCTATAGTTTCTGTCCACTGAATTTCACCTACAGTTGATATTCGTTTGTGTAATTCCAGGTTAGCTCTGATCCAGTAGGCTTATGGCACCAACATGGTCTGAACATCTGTTTTATCCAATTATACCATGTGTGAACACTTAGACATGCAGTGATGAATGTTATGTGATGTAGAACAGTGTGGACATGTTGCATCCTCTCTTCTGTCCAGTCTGTTTTTGTATGTCCACAAACTCTGTTAGTGGATTCAGTCAGAGAGAAATAGTTTCTGTTCCTCAGTACAGATTTTGCTGTGCTTCAGCACTGTTGATGTTGTGACAATTCCTGTGTGTATGTGTTTGTTTATCTTGGCTGCTGTCTGAGAGTATTTTAAGAGGACTGTTGCAGTAGTTAGTGTTCTGGGATGTTGTGTGTGTGTGTGTGTGTGTGTATATATATATTGGGAGTGTTTCAAAGGTGATTTTTATTTTTTTGTTTTTCATATAGCAGGACTACACATATTGCTTATACACCATCATTGTTCTTTCTTTTGTAATTTCTAGGATGTTTGTCTTTTGTGTATTTGGAATGTTTATAGTGTAGAAAATGATGAATAGTTGTATTTGATTTTCTCAGGAGTTATAGGAAAGAAGGGACATGGTGGGTTTGGAGGGGACTACTTTAAATCTGTCTGTTGTTTTGGGACTAGATTTCTATGATTGATAGAGGGTTGGAGTAGTTTGTACAGTTGTGTATGGGGAATAATGGGAGGATGTCGGTGGGATGTGATTTGTATATGAAGTTGTCTGTTTTGAGGAGCTGTGGGAAGGTTGAAAAGATTGGATGAGAGGATGAACTCTTGAGGTATTCCTTTCAGGGAAATTACCAGTTCTGGAAGTGTTGTTCTTGTATAATACATAGACTTGGCAAACTAACAAGAAGTTTACTAGCCAGTATTTCATTACTTAAGATCTTGAATATGTTGTGTACAAGTGGATAGCAAATAGTGCAGATGAAAACTTTGCTGATGTTGGCAGTTGTTAAAATGGTTGGGTTGTATGGGAGTTGTTGTTGTTGTTTGTAACTTGTCATTGCAACCTCTGTATTGGATTTGTGATTGAAGCTAATAGTTTGAATTTCTGTTGTAATTTGTAGACATAGGACTGTATGGGTTAGTGTTATGATGTTATTTAACTTGGGGTTTTGGGGACTTTATGTGCTGCCTAAGTTGCAAGGGACTGTGGTAAAAGCATTGTTGCTAAAGTAAAGAAATGGAAGAAGTTTAGGGAGTTATTGCTTCTTTTGATAATAAAAGGTTCAACTGTACAAAAAGGTCCAACTCTATGAATCGTGTATAACTATTTGGCTGCATGGTAATGAGACCTGCATATTGAATATAGAAGGTCTGTAGAGACTGAAAAAATAAGGGAAATCTCATCTGTTAGATTTGTAAGGCTAAACTTGTATGAGAAGCAAAGCCCAAGTAAACAGAGATAATAACTGGACATAAACAGTATTGGGTAATGTAAAAGAGGGACACTTTGCTGGTTTATGTGTGTAATGCAAATGGAAAAGGAGCTGACTTATCTTGTCAGTAGAAAGGTACTCATGGAAGAGGAAGATATATGATTGATCTCAGGATGTTGGGCCTTTCAAAATTCATTACTTTTCAGGATTGAATTATTTTCTATTATCTTTATACACTCTCTAATTGTCCATCTCACTTATTTTTTTCTTCTTTGTTGAGTGCAAGTATTTGGTCCTGCAGATTGAAGGATACAATCTCTCAACATGCTACTTACTTGTGTATTATTTCTGATTGTTGAATGGTATTGACAGAAAAAAACAAATCCAGTAAAGGCTTGCTATCAGATAATCTCGTGTCTCAAATCCCAGTGTTTAATCTAATACACTCCACCTCAATTTATGAGCAGTGCTCCCTCCCAACAAGCATAGATTTTTGAGAGGTCCAGCTGAGATCTAATTCCCAGCTGGGCTATTCACTGGGATCTGCATAGAGGTTAGAGGCAACTTGTTGGGCTACAATTGCTTCTTCCTTTTTCTCAACCAAAACTTACTCCAAAACCATAGTTTCAAAAGACTGCTGAAGAATTCTCCTTCTCTACACAACTCCTGTAAATTTCTGTGCAACTGTAATCTTACCCACCACTACTTAGTAATATGTAAACCACAAATTATATTTCTCTTTCAGAAACAGACCTTCTCTCATCTTCCCTTTTTAACTCCTCTCTGTTGTCCAAATCACAATCTTATCAGCTAACAAAACATTCCAGTTACTCTGGCTCCAAGTCTTACTTCTCTATTTCTCTAAATTCATTTGTTGTTTCTGCTTCTTTCCAAACTCCTCTGAGCATCAAGTATTTGAGCCAACAGAAAACCTCTCTGCAGTTACTTGACCTGCCAGAAATAGCAACTAAGTTTCATATCACATCCTGTCATCTTAAAAAACAAACCAAGTACACATTGACCTTTCCAAATTGTAATAGGGCTTTCTTGTCCTTTACTGTGATTACCTTTACCGACCTTACAGAATCACCCCACCCCCACCCAACATCTCTTTATAAAACCATCACATTTGTTCCAGACTCCATATTACAGATACACAGAATTTCTCTCTTTCTCCACTACACTTGGCTCACCATCACACACACACACACACACACACACACACACACACACACACACACACACACACACACACACACACACAC
>JAOPUL010003171.1:891185-920546 GCA_027564515.1 Octopus rubescens | reverse complement strand
GTGGACAAATATATATATATCTATATATATATATATATATTAATATTAATATTATATATATCATCATCATTTTACAGCTGGATGCCCTTCCTAACACCAACCACTTCACTGTGGACAAATATATATATATATAATGTTGTCTAAAGCAATGTGTTAAAAAAAAAGTAGTAAATTCTTTCTCATTGTTATTTTACTAATTAATTCTACAGCAATTTTTTGAAGATTTAACTATCACTCCCCTCCCCCACAAATTAGCTATTAAGTCACTCCACTTATCTCTCTCGTATATCTATATATATATGGCTAATTCTTTTGTCTAATTAATTGTGATATTAAAATGTTTTATTTGGTTAAAAGGTATAAACATTTGTAATACTTGGCCAAAAAAATTCTCTTTTCCCAAACTTCTGAATATAAACAATTGGCAGGATGTTGTATTAGGATTAAAAATGTTTCATCTCAGAACCATTTTTGGGAAGCCTTTTTTGTTTTTAAAAATATAAAAGAAAGATATTAATATTCAATGTTTTTTTCTCTCAGAATGCTGATATACCTTTATGCACAAGAATATTATTAAGAGTTCGTTTGTTAGACTTCTGTTTTCCAGCTAAATTAATTCTCATGTTTATTTTACAGCAAGGCAAGACTGCAGTGCTGGTGCAGTGGATGAAGATTTATTTATAAAATCATTTGAAGATGTTGCGAAAGTTCAGGTAATCATTTCATTTCCTCACTCACTTTTAAATTTTCTTTTCATTGAATGTTGAAAATACTGTCCATATAATCAATGGATTATATGGACTGTAGAGTTTGACATTTCACTTCAGTTGAAGTAAATCTGCTATCCATCTCTGTCCAATGATAGAATTGAGTAACTCAATGTACTGTCAGTGTGTAGGTTGCTTTTGCACTCACTGTTTTTTTATTTAAAATAATTTCAAAATAAATCATATTAGTTATTGTTTTATAGAGAGTTGAAGCCTGTTGAAATTTCCATGTATTTTTAGTGGAAAGCATGGATAAATATTTTCTCCCTTAATGTTTTGAAAGTTTTTCTGTTATTTATTTTAAAATATTGATTTGTTTGAAACAGAAGTTTTAATCTTCATGTAGTGACTTGTGAAGTCAATTTGTGACATTATCTTTCATTAAATTTGTTGCATTCCTCTGTGTGTGTGTGTGTGTGTGTGTGTGTGTGTGTGTGTGTGTAACACCAACTTTTACACATACTTCATACAATCTGTCATTGAAGCATATGTAGAAGTCCACGGTAAAAGAAACATGAACACTGAGTGTAAGTTCTGCAGAAGTCGAAGAAAAGGGAGCTAAATGCGATCCTTGGATAATTAACCCTTTAGCATTTAAACCTGCCATATCTGGCTCAAATAATTCTACTTATTTTATGTTCAAATCAGCCAGAGCTGGCCTCTTGCACCTGCCCTAAAGTGTCATTCTAAAAATAAACAATCACATCATTAAAATTTCAATGCTATGAGATAATGCCGGATCAATTCTAAACAATGTTTTTGTAATGCTTATTTGCATTTGTCAAACTAATCTGAATGCTAAAGGGTTAACCTCCATGATAGAACAGCTGCATGCAAAAGACTAGATTACAGTTGCATGCAGAGATGCAACTATAATCTGAATAGATGATGTGTGTTCAGTGCAGAAAGCACCATATTCTGTTAATTGAGGCTACTTGTGGAAGAGAAAGACCAAGTAAGAAACAAGGAATTCAATGTCAGGTTTTATAGAAGAGACAACTGAAGGTAAAGGGTTACATAATAGATCCTTTCAACTTTGACCAGCATTAATAAACATTTTAAAATAATAATTTGTTTTTTCTGCAGATTTATTCTGGTAAAGATATCCAAACACATTTCTCTAAAGTTAAAGATACTCTTGGTGACAGCAATAACGACTGGGAAAAAAGAGTTGAATCTGTAAGATATTAAAATATTTGTCAAATGCTATTTAAAAATTTCATCTGAAACTTAAAATCCATAATTGAATTCTTAATTCACAATTGTTTATTATAACATATCAATTAAATAAGAAAATTGATGTAAAGTTATGTTTTATATTCATTTTATTAAGCCAAGGCTTAAATTTATCGTTAGTGAAACATATGCTGATAAACCAAGTACAAATATTTTATCTTTTCTCGTTTGAAATGAAAAATGAAATTTTCAATTAAAATTATTAATTTTGATGAATTCTTATAAATTAATAATTTTTCATAAATTCTAAAGTTTTCTAATTTTTGAACAATTGTAGTTTTTAAAATTGAATGTTACAGACTGTTTAAAATACTCCTTAGTCAAGATTCATTTAATAAAATCAAATTTGTCTTTGTTTAGCTTCGTTTAGTGCGAGCATTGTTAATAAGTGGAGCTGCAGATTATGAAGACTTTTATTCTATGTTACGCACTTTGGAACCAGCTTTTAGCCTTGCTATCAAAGACTTACGGTCTCAAGTTGTGAGAGAGGCCTGCATCTCTACTGCGTAAGTGTTTTATCAGTTAAAAAGAAATAATTTAATTTTCAGTCACCATATTTTCATATTTGTGAGTTTTTCCCTTTGATTCTCTCTCCTAACATTTCAGCATAACATCATACCACCCTGATAACAGTTCACTGATTTTTCTCACACTAAACTCATTCTAGATTTTTAGTTGTTATCTTTCACAACATTCTTACACATAATCTTTCTCCATTTCTTTTAATTACCTCTGATTTAATATGCCTTTTGTTATATTTTTTTTTTTAGCTTTGTCTCCCAGCAGCTTGGAAATAAATGTGATCATTTTGCTGAAGCCCTTTTGCAAAATCTTATTGCTCTAGTATCTAATACTGCCAAAGTAATGGCTACCTCTGGAGCTGTGTGTATACGCTTTCTGATCCAGGTATTTAAGCAGTTTATACCTCCTTACATTTTTGCACAATTTTAAAATGTAAATTCCTATACCAGGGATAATTTTTCACATATTCTAATTTAATTTCAATATTATTCTTTTCTGAGCTTAATTCTTTATGGATATTTGAAGGATTGGTGAATAAGTGTTTGTTAATTTCTATGAAAATAATACTTTTCCTTCTTTGACCATTAAACTGATCAAATATTGTTGAAACTAGTTGTGATATTTGGCACTATTAAAATCACATTATTCTATTTAATTAAAAAAAAAATTATTTTGTAATAGTCTAAGATTTCTGTTAGTCAAGGTTCACCATATATCTGCACCGAGAAAGTCCCTCTTCTGGGTGTTGGCCTGGGAAAGCCCCCCCCCCTCCCCCGAATAGCAACAGTTGGTCATACAGCAAGTTTCCCCTTTTCATGCCACCAATGTTGTCCATTAGAAAAGTAAGGGCTGATAAAGCTTAACACCACTTTCTTGGCAGGCACACTCAAAGTATAAAAGCTGGAATAAAAACAAAAAGGCTAACAATTCTGCCAACCCAGCAACCAGGAATCCTAGATTTTAGGGTCCAGATTTGGCACTGTTATACGAGATAACCAGAGATTGTAAGGTTTAACATCTGTAGCAACTTTAGCACTTATAGTTTTGTCTGTTCATAATGAGGATATAATGCAAGGCTGTTTGCTCGATGTATGTAACAATTGTTTTGGTATTGTTAACCTTTAGCACACTGGAGGAGAATTCCTATCGCTATGAGTTTTCTCCCCTTTCTATGCAACACAATACGCTTACAGCCACAGGGGAGAAAACTCTACAGCGACATAATGTGTCCAAGTGGGCTAAAGGTTAAGAGAGATTGGGTTGTTATGTGCTCAGTGGATGATGTTAACATTACACCAGCTAATCAGTCATCATCATTATCCTCATCAAATGTCCGGTCCATTTTTCATGCTAGCATGGATTGGACGGTTTGACAGGAGCTGCCCAGACACCAAATGTCTGTTTTGGCATGGATTCTACAGCTGGATGCCTTTCCCAATGCCAACCACTTTACAGAGTGTACTGGATGCTCTTTATGTGGCACCAGCATGAGTGCTTACAGCGTGGCACCGGTACGAGTGCTTACTGCGTGGCACCGGAACGAGTGCTCACAGCATGGCTCCGGAACGAGTGCTCACAGCATGGCACTGGAACGAGTGCTTACTGCGTGGCACTGGAATGAGTGTTTACAGCGTTTTACCAGCACAAGTGCTTATGGTGTGACACCAGCATGTGTGCCTACAGTGTTTTACCGACACAAGTGCTTTTAACGTAGCACCAGCACGATTGTTTTTTTTTGTTTTTTTGGGGGGACAATTAGCAGCTTACTAATTAGTCATTCTATGGTCACACTTCCCTAACTGTTGATGCATTAATTCCTGGTCTTTATTGTTCTCGTTCAATAGTTTTGAGGAATTTTAATATATCTTTCTACTATAGACACAAAGCCTGAAATTTTAGAGGAAGGGTTTAGTTGATTGCATTAACCCCAGTGCTGAACTGATACTTATTTTATTGACCCCGAAAAAGATGAAAGGCAAAGTTGAATTCAGCAGAATTTGAACTCAGAACATAGAGCCAGAAGAAATATGGCTAAGCATGCTAATCATTCTGCTAGCTCGTTACCTTAGAGGAATTTTAATTTTTAAAAAAATGAACTTCATTGTTTACAAGCAGCTTTTTAGTCATTGAATTGTTAAAATATATTTCATGTGATATGATTGTATTGTGAATATTTGAATAAAGTTTTTACAAAAATATTCTTTTTCAGTTCACTCATTCTTCTAAATTTATTCCTATAATAACTGGCAACTTTTCATCAAGAAATTCCATAATTCGGAGGTAAGTGATAGATTATATAACATTTCTAAAAGTATATCACTGATTACGATGTTAGCTTTTGTATATAATATATTGTATTTTAAAAATATTTTATATTTATTTACACCTTGCAGGTTGGTATGTGAATGTTTGAAACAAATACTCCTCAGTTGGCCAACCCATATCTTAGAAAAACACATTGCTATATTGCAAGATGCTATAAAAAGAGGAATCAGTGATCCAGATTCAGAAACTAGGGCACATTCCAGAAAGTAAGTTTTATTGTTTGTAAAAACAAAAATTATGAAGAAATCAATCCAACTGCAAAACAAACTGTATTTACAGGGTTTCAAAATTTAGTCAAAATTTTGCTAGTTTCAGATCTGGTATTTAATATTCCATAAATTTGCTAATAAGGTATTTTCCAAAGTTGGTGTAGCAGACACAAGCTAATATTGATATTAGTTTCCTGAAAGAAAATCGTCAAATTCATTTTCAGAACTAAAACAATGTATCAAGAAATAAAAAAGGTCTCTTGAATTGTGTGCCAAAAGTTACTAATAACAATTCTTATTTCTCTATTAAGACTCTTCCATATCAACTGAATATATAAAACCATTAAAGGGTTTATAAGTAAAGGTACAATCTTGAGATATCATCTTGTGATTGTCTGTCAGTAAGCATTTTTCTTTTTCACAAGTTATTTTGTTATCAGGATACAATGGCATTTTATTAGTCAGGAAATATTTCACATTCAGGATTTAAGGTGTTAAACATTTCATTCAACACAGTATGAAATAATAATCTATGACCAATAGTCTTTTATGCATTTTCATTATTGTTTTTCTATATTGGCTGGAATCAGAAGAATTTGTTTTCTCTATCTTCTGACCATTTTGACCTCATTTCAGCCAATCCAGTTTTATGAAAAATTTCCCTCACATTAACAATCACTTAAATTTGTCTAATCCCCTATTATTACATCCTTTATATAAACTATTCTCATGCAAACTTTAATACTTTTTAAATTGCTTATCATTATTTTCTCATCCAAACACATATATACTGCAATTTTTCTCCAACAGAGCTTATTGGCATTTCGCTACACATTTCCGAGATCAAGCTGATGCACTGCTGAATTCATTAGACATTAGTAAACAAAAAGTGCTCCAAGGGGAGCTAAGTAATTCTTCCAGTAATAATTCTCTAAATAGTGCGGACTCTCTCAAGTTACCTGCATCACGGTCACGCTCTGCTAGCCAAGACCGAATAGGTTTTGATTCTCTTACGTAAGTTACACATATCAATTTTTTCTCAATGTTTCAATTTATTTTCTTTAATAAATAGAGGTTTCTATTATTTTTATTCACAGAATGTATATAATTTTTTATTTTTGTCTTCTAGTTCATATATTTTCTTTTATTCATTTACTTGTTTCAGTCATTAGACTGCGGCCATGCCAGGCCGCCTTGAAGAACTTTCGGTTGAACAAATTGACCTCAGTACTTATTCTATTGGTCTCTAATGCTGAACCACTAAGTTACAGTGACGTAACAAGCCATTACCATTTGTCAAGTGGTATTGGTGGGACAGACACACACATACACACATATCTATCTCTCTCTCTCTCTCTCTCTATATATATATATATATATATATATACACACACACACTTTATTTGTGAATGGGACTCTGCATTTGTTTGGGCCTGTTACTCAGAAAACCCGGTGATTGACTCCATGTTGTTGTCAGGTTCGAACAAATGCTGAGTCCCACTCTGTAGGAAACCAATGGTAGCCCTAATTCACAAATAAAGAATATCTATCCACCAATGCAGTGTTTAGCACTCATTCTCATTGTTTGTAATTCACGTATATATCTATCTATATATAATAATATATATACGTCGGGCTTCTTTCACTTTCCATCTACCAAATCCATTCACAAGGCTTTGGTCGGCCCGAGGCTATAGTAGAAGACTCTTGCCCAAGGTGCTACACAGTGGGACTGAACTTGGAACCATGTGGTTGGGAAGCAAGCTTCTTACCACTTAGCCACACCTGCACCTATTATATATATTCTTTCTAGAATTTATCTGTTATACATTTGATAAAACATTTACAAGGGCTCTTTTGTGGGGAAGGGGTATTTTATGAATTAGTATTGTATATATTGGTTGAATCTTGTTGGATTTTGGGTATCCTTCAAAAATAGAAAGGATATAACAAAAAAAAAAATTATTTTTTTAAACCAAGTGTGTTGAAAAAGTTAAAAACTAGGTGTGTTGAAAAAGTTCCAGTCTTTCCAGATAAAAGGAATCTACTTTTTCCCTAATTTACTCCAATATTCAACTTCTCCAAAATTAATCCTCAGCTGTTTTGTGATTAACTAAGAAGAAAGAAAGCACATAAAAAGCACAAAAAATTTGCAAGCAGTGTGTATTATTGCATTAACTATTGATTTAGACAGCAAGTTTCAGATTCTGGTAGAGGTCAAAGGTGATTCTTAAATGTGGTAAAGACAGAAGAAGGTAATGAGCATGAAGTGTTTTGTGTAAGAAACATCTCCCTAATAATTCTGGTATTATGCTACTGAATATTGGTTTGCTACTAAAAGAATTTCTCAGTAAAGCGAATGTTTGGTATTCTAAGTTGTCATTAGCAATAGTCATTATCAAAACATAATGAAAGCATGATAATTAAGAAATCTTGAACAAAGAAATCTTCTGAGAGTTGTGTATTATTTTTGAAGTGAGTAAAACTAAGGGATGGAGGTTAACTATTCATAAATCTAAGAGATGTATTAAACTACCAAATTCCACAAAGCTTAGTTTTAAACAATCTTTAATTTTGAATTATCACTATTTAAGCCTGCTTTTCAATGATAAACTCAATCTGTATTTCATAACTAAGGCATATTGTTATACGATAATTAAAATGTTATTGATAATGGTGTTCTTGTAGGACATACTTTTAACCCAGTTTCTCAATTTTATTAGTTTTATCTAGTTTTTTTTACAGAATTAGATCCAGCTTTATTTAGATATCTCTTTATAGGAGATATAACCCCCCCCCCACATACCATCTACTGTTACATATCAATATTTTAATGTTTAGACTTTACCTTTCATCCTCCCGGGGTCGATAAAGTGAGTACCAGTTACGAACTGGGTCGATAAAATCGATTACTCCCCTCCCCCAAAATTCCAGGCCTTCGTGCCCAGTATAGAATGGAATATTTTAATGTTTAGAAACTGGGATTATCCATACACACTATATCCAAATGAAATAAATCTAAAATAATTTGGAAAACATTGTAAAAGATTAAGTTTAAACGAAATTTCCAAAAGTTTATTCAATATGTTTATTTTTATTTTAGACGTGGTGGCACCCGCCGGTCTGTAACTTGCAAAGTTGCTCCAAGCCCGCGGCAAGGTATGATTTCTTTTACCTATTTCTTTGTGGAGATTTTTATGAAGTTTGTTTGGCTATTATAGTTTGTTTTAATTTTAAGAGTTTTTTTTTAAAAAAAGTTTTCAGTAAAATATATTCCCTGCTCTATAATAATATTCAAAAGAAAAAAACCCAGGTGACTTTCTCTGAGATCAAAATGATTTGGTTTTAAACTTCAAGCTGTGACAATTTTCAGTTTTATTCAGTGGTTTTCATTATCTACCTCCAGATATTTCAGGCTTTTGTTTGTTTGTTAGTTTTCTGCTCTAGATTGAAAAATTTATGGCTGAAAATACCAAAATGTATGTCACTTAACCCATACAAAGGATGTAAAGCCCTTCTATCTCCCCTTAGTAACTTTTAGTTTCTTTTTTCATGCCCATCATCCAGCAGCACACCATAGAAATATTGGTAGCAGTGGTGTTTGTAAGTATTTTAAGGTGCCTTTGACACCAATGGCAATTCTCTTGCTTTCTGCTGCTTCATTTCTACATAAGGACACATTCTCTATATTCTCCTATATCTCATATTCTTAATAAAATTACCACCAGGGAAATTAATTCATTGTTAGTATTCCTAAATTTACATGTCTGAAGGTTTATTATTCAGCTATAGTTTTCTTCAATATCCAATGTCAGCAACACACACACATGGTTAGTTCAATGAGTACTGAATGAAGGATTAATAAATCAATCAAAAAATTTATATTGAAAAGGAAGAAATATGAAATACAATATATATATATATATATATATATATATTTGCATTTATCCTCGTACTCATTTGAACCTGGTACTTATTTCTATCTATCTATATTTATTAAATTATGGGACATAAAGAGACAGAACTTAAAATACCCCCACCACACACACCCCCACAAATGCCAGACTCCCTTCATAGTTTCTGTCTTCCAAATCCCATTCTCATGGTATTATTCAACTTTGAGCTACAGTAGAAAAACCATGTCCAAGGTACCATGCAATGGGATTGAACCAGGCACCACTTGGTTGGTTAGTCCACAGGAGCATAGGGCTGGTTTTCTGATTTCTCTGGCTTATTCCCCTTTCTAGACAGGATACCAGTCTGTTGCAGGATTATTCATTTTTACCAGCTGAGTGGACTGGTGCAACATGAAATAAAGTATTTTGTTCAAGAACACATTGCCTGGCCCAGGAATCAAAACCACAATCTTATAATCATGAGCCCAACACCCTAACCACTAAGCCCTACACCTCCTTAAATTAAACTTGGTATAGGTATATCTAGACCTTTGGTGCCATAACCACCAAAATTATCAAGATGTTTCACTACCACAAGATCATAAAATACCTTTTCAAAGAAATCTTCATTATTGAAGAACTGATTTTGGTTTTCAGAATTATATCTTACTAAATGCCTCTTAAAGAGATGAACCATTCCAAAATCACTGAGACCAAGATCTTGGCTATACAGTTGATGTGAGAGTGCTACAAAGCTAGTTGTTGTTTAGAGACTGCAGCAGAGTGTATAGAGGAATTGTTGTGAAGAGACTAGAATGGTATGTTTCTGAGCATTTGCCTTTTCTTTTGATGATTTTGACTAGTTCACTGCACTAGTTCACATGAAACCTGACAATTTTGTCAGCCAAATCCTGACAGTTCCAAAATACTGAAAGCATCATTGATTGTCAGTGGATGGTTTCTGTTCTGAGCTGCTTCTGCTTGCTTTTGATGCTCCTTAGTTTTGAGATGTGAAGAGATGATAATGAAGTTTTCTCTTGTGTTTAATTTTAAAGAATAGCCCCATTATGTTTCTAGGTTTGTAAATAGTACAACAATTGAAGTGTTGTACTATCAGTTTACTGTTTAAAAAGGGCAGCAGCACAAACTTTGAACATAATTTTCTTTTACTATGACTTCAGATAATGTTGTTAACTGTGCCAATACTAAATTACTTTGAAAGGAAATTAACCACAAAATGTCAGTCTTCTACAATTTTTACTCTAAATTCTTTGAAAGATTCCTTTCAAGAATATATTTGTGGTCACATGGTTTTTCTTTCTTGGTTACAGACTTTGTCCCTATCTTAACTCCTCTCAGCCAAATATTTCACAGTTGTATGTGATGGAGCATCATTCATTTCTGTTAGTCAGAATTCTTCCAAGATTTCTTTCTCTGTATTTTGCTTAAGTACCAGCTTGACAATGCAATGCTTTAGTATTCTACAACTTTCATTTAAATCTGTAAAGGATACACCAAAATAAAGCTGTTATATATAATTATCAATACATACCAGGCTATTTTAGGAATAAAAAATATCTGGATGTTATTTTAATTTTAGCTCACCTGACCTTATTGAATTAACCATGTACATACATACACAGACATTATTATTATTATTATCTCTTTCTCTATTTTACATTAATTTGCTCAGATAATTTTTGAAGTTGCCAGTAATTAGTTGAGAGCATTTGAACATTTCCTCACACCAACCCTAACAAAAAGATATGGAATAAGAACCCATTGTTCTGGGTTTTTTTCTTTTTTAATTGTATAGTCATATAATTAGTTCCAGCAGAAGTTCTACCCCTATATTTTATTTTGAAATGCTCTTTAACCATTTACTGGCTACTTCATATCATTAACCTCTCATTGGACTAATTCCATTTAAAGTTTATATTTCTTCCATTATTTTATTCACTTTACTAAGAAATATCTCAGAATTATTGTTCAAAAACACTTCACTTTAGAACTAACAAAACTTTATTACCTATACCCCTATACTAACAAAATACGGTATATATAATAACAATATAGCTATAACCACACTAATTTGTTTGGTTTATCCATAAATATTTACATTAGGTGCTTACATTGTTCTCTCTCATATGAAAGCTGTGTATTTGACAACTATAGTATTGATTTTAGCTTGATTTATGTTAAGTTGTAATATTGTAGTTACAAACATTTTATTTAGAAACGTTTTTTTTTCTTCTTTTCTTATGTTGTCAAATAATACCCAGTGTTCTATGTTTAGTTACATAGCTTGTTGTTGAATATTTTTTGCCTTTCCTTTTGAATTTGTTTTAGTTTTCTTCATTGTATTATATACATAAACACATTACTAAAGTTATGGCAAGACACCCATCCTTGTCCTTCTATAGCTCTCATCTCTCATCAACTGGCACAAAGCTCTCTACTACTCCTACTCCTCCCAGCTGAAGAGGGAGGGGAGTTGTCTTTGTCTTGCAAGCTATTTGGTGACCCTATCGGTGCCGGTGCCACTTAAAAAGCACCCAGTACAGTGGTTGGCATTAGGAAGAGCATCCAGCCATGGAAACCATGCCAAAACAGACAATTAGAGCCTGGTGTGGCTCCCGGCTTTGTTAGCTCCTGTCAAACTGTCCAATCTATGCCAGCATGGAAAACAGACATTAAATGATGATGATGATGATGATGATACCTGCACCAATATACACATGTGTAATATCACCTCTTAATGCCACTTTAAATCTACACTCTAAGACTATTGAATTCATTGAGAACAATCTCCTGCACTGAGTGTCCATCAAGTCTTGTAGTAGTGTCCACTACCCAACTTATGCATACAAGAACACATTGGACACAAGATGTTATACAATGTTTTTTTCTGACACTCAATACCCCAAGTAGTCAATTACTGGATGACAGAGCATTCTATAGCCTTAAATGGAATATGACAATCTTTAGGATTGAGTCATTCCAAGTTATGACTCTTTTTTGAATCTAGGTTGAGTAGATTAATAAAACAACTACTATTGCATTTCCTTAAATTTTCATAAAAGTCTCATCCTTTTTATCTTCATGAGTTGGTAAAATTTACAAAATCAGACCTTTATATGTATTTTATAGCAAATAGTCAAACAGATAATTTCTGTGCTAGCATAGAGGGGTAAGGAAAGACTTGTATCTGTTTCCCAGTCTTTCTGATAATTAGGTACTTGTTAATTGCTTAATCATTTAAACAACCTAATCCTATACAATTTTATTAGGATCTAAGATGTTTTGTTCCTAAAATAAAATTCTTCTTTCAACTTTTAAATGAAAGAAAAACAAGAATCGAAGAAGGGAAATACAATGAGGTCTAATTTAGGCCCAAGGCCAGGAAATTTTGAAGAGAGGGAGTGAGGGTAGTCAATATTACCCCCACCCCCCTCGTATTTGACTGGCATTTTATCTCCAATACTCTGACTCTGCCAGCTTTAAATTGCATAAATTGTGGGAGAAATATTAAAGGATTATCACATAAGATTATCACATGGTGTGGAGGTTCTTTCAAACTCATTTTGTTAAGACTTAGTTTTGTTGTATTTTGCTTTTTTTTTGTTTTTGTTTAATTTCTTTTTTATTTCTTTATTGTTATTTGCTGTTTATTGTTTAAAATATTTTTTTCAGTCATTCAAATTTTGCCAATATTTGATGCCTTTATTTGTACAAATCATTATATTTATTTGAAAATATTCCTTTTGTTATCTCTGTTAGTTTATGAATATCGATTTAAAAAAAATTTTTAGTTTAAGTTATTGGCAATTCCTAATATGCAGAAAAGGTAAAAGGTAGGAATTTTATATTATGTACCCAACTGGGGTGCACAAGAGATACAGTGGGATCACAGACAGACAGGCTGATAGAGAAGAAGGACTTTGTATGTAGCAAATGTAGTTAGCAAGAAGAGAGCATCCATGGAATTTATTCTTTGAAATGCCTGGAAGTAGTATGAAAGTGGAGGTGGGTTCTGCAAAAATACAACAACCAGAGTAAGAATGGGGTAAAAAATATCCAGCAAAATATTACTTCTGTTGGCAGTAAATAGATTTTCCCTGTGAGTAAAAAAGGCAGATTGTATGATTCTTGTGTAGGAAATGTGATATTGCATGGTAGCATTGAATGCAGGGGATATTTGCAGAGGCTTGGCAAAACGAGGTTAGCATTCTCTGATGATTGTGTATGTAATGTTGGTGTGGATGAATGATGAAGTGCAAGAGGAATCAGCTTTAGTGTATTGTTCTTTGGACATTTGATGTCTATCAAGGTTGACAGTTGGGTAAAGAAATACTTAGCAGTCTAAGTGGAAGGAGTGTGAAGAGGAAAATATTGGTGAAGGTTGGTTCCTGAATGCTTAGACTCAACTAGGGTAAACGTGACAATGGGCTGCAATAAATGGCATAGAAAAGATCTATTTATCCAGCTCATGCAAATGCTGGTGGGGTGGGGAAATGTAAAAATGATGATGACGATGTTGTCATCCTTCTATAAATATTTAGAAAATAAATTTAATCTATTTTTAAAATTCACTTGCATCTTTAACATTCCAGCTTAAGTTTAATACCAAATGGGTTGAATTAATCTTTGTAATGAAGTGATAATTCAGTGTTTTAATACTATTGTTAATTGGAGTTATCAATACTGAAAACACATTATGGTAGTTTGACCTTTTAGAACTTATCTAAATGATTAATTTTGTTTTCATTTTGTGAATGGATCCTTTCTAAAAAAAACAAAACAACAAATACTGCCTTTTCTGATAGCTTTTTATATTCTATCTGTGTTCTAACTAGTGGACTTTCAAAACCTCTCTTATAGATGCAAGATGACCTTTTTATTGAAGTATATGCCTTACTTATCAGTTACTGAGCCACTATCTCAATTTTTTAATAGTCAATGAAAAATAGGATTTTCTTGCTACAAAGGAATATAACTCTCAACAGTTGTTTTAAATATTTGATTTTGCAGATCTATTCGTATGTTCTCTTATGAAAATTACAGCATATTTGAAACAAAATAATTGCCAAAGTGTAAAGACTGTGTACATGTGTGTGTGTGTGTGTGTGTGTGTGTGTATGTGTGCATGCATGTAGACTTTTTGAATAAGCGGCAGATATGAACAGCTCAATATTTTGTTCACCAATTTACTTCTGGCCATTCATTTGTTTGCCATTTTAATAAAATGATTGCTGAATCTGGTTGGGGCAACCTTCATTTCCAGTCACTCTATTTCTGTCTGGTTTGAAAAGTTATGTATTATCCAGCATGCAATTAGATTAGGATCATCTGTTCTACTAATGTAATACACAAAATGATCAATGTTTATTAAAAACAATTTAAGAAAAAAACATTTTTAAATTGATTTGGTTGCATTTCTCTGTAGGCAAAAGAAGTCAGTTTTTATTCTCATTTTTGGGATGAAAATACACAAAAAGATTTTATTTTCTTGGAATTCTAAATTTCAACATTTGATAGTTTTTGATTATTTAATATAAAACATTGTTTAGGTTTGAGTAATGAATTTTTAATTATTTTTATTTACCTATTAACAATAACTACATTATTCAAATTCTATTAATAGGAAGTGTGCTTGTGTCCATGTTTCTCAAAAAAGGGTGGAAGGAATAAATAAATAAATAAATAATTAAAAATTCTCCTTCAATAATTTTTTTGTTTTTTTTCCCCATATATAAACTTTCTTTTAGAATCCTTCAGAATTAATTGATATTTATGCTGTTGAAATCTACAACATTTTTAAAACGCAAACACACACACTTGTGGCTATGCATATTTTTTTTCACTTTTTGCAATTGCTTTCTTTCAAATATGTTGCAAATATTGCTGCATAATAGCGCAAAAGAGACACTCATGAAATGAAGCTAATATTATATGTAAATGTTCAGATTTTGATTTCATCTCACAATTGGCAAAATTTCAATGTCTGAACTTTTTTATATTGCAAATAGTTTTTTTTTTATTTTTTTATTTTGTAATATTTTTTCCTGCATGATTTGCTTTATTTATTTTTACAATAATTTGCCATTTGTGCTCCTTCTGCCAGAAGTTGGTGGCGAAGGTGATGATACTGAAGGTAAGCTGAGGTTTTTGGTGATATTTCTTGCCACTTGTGTTTCTATTCCTGGCTTCCTGTTGCATTCACTTCAGTCGTAACCCTTTACCTGTTTTGTGCCATTTTTATTTTTTACCCGTTGTATAGCTTGGATGTTGTTTTTGTTTTGTTTTGCTTCTTTTTTTTTTTATCCTGTTACAGATGGTACTAGAGCTAACAGCACGGGTGGGATAGTGCGCTCTAGTAGTGATGTAGATCTGACTGGCTCCACACGTATTTATCCTTCATTTTCAAGGGCCACAGCACTTAGACTTACTCCAGACAATACACGTTCACTGCGTAAGGAAAATATTATGTATATTTATAAATAAAAGCTTTCATCTCCGAAATTGTTTCTTAATTTATGTATTCAACTGAAACTAAGTGCTAGCATCTCTATATTACAAAAGCATTACACTCTTGAAAATCTTACTGTAATATGGAATTTTGCAATACAAAACCTGTTTTCTCATTGATTTTCATGTCAACCCGTGTCGAGAGTCCTGTTGCAAAAGGTATCCATGGCGTGAGCCAAAGCATCTGTAGCAAGAGTCAAAAGCACTCGGAGGCTAGTACCAGTGCCACGTAAAAAGCACTAGCACCGAGAGTCCAGTGTTGGGGGCATGTTAAAGAACCCAGCACATACTGTAAGGTGGTTGGAGTTAGGAAGGGCATCCAGCTATAGAAACCAAACCAAATCAGACTGGAACCTGGTACAGCCCTCCAGCTTGCCAGCTCAAACCGTCCAACCCATGCCAGCATGGAAAATGGATGTTAAAGGACGATAATGATGTAGAAGTCGGTGACCATAGAAGTCAATGGGAAAATGGTTATTTTTGCAATACAGAATTCGATGTTGCAGCAAAATTTTCAAGAATACAATGCTTCCATAATGTGGGAGAATTCCTGTATTACAAAATTGAAATTTAAAACATGATTTCTCACTTGACACTATCCCCAACTCAGTGCAATCAGTAACACGAGGCAATAAATGAAATATTTTTTTATTATTTAATAATTGAAAATAACTAAAAATCTCATCATAGTATTAACATTTTATTTTAAAGCTTCTTGCCATAAATTTTGACTCAACCTTTGATAAATGGAGGCAAAAGTAATTATTTAAAAAAAAAAAAAAAAAGTAAAAGTAAATTGAAAAATTAAATATTGTAATAAAGAAACCCTGTTTCTTTTTTTTTAATTACCCTAAAACCCTGAATATGAATTCAGCCATATATCTTACTTTTTGCCCTATTCATGTAATTTCTCTTTAGAATAGAAAATCTCTGAAAGTCACCACTAGGAAAACAAAATCCAAATTTAATATTCTATCTAATGTAATCTTAAACTTATTTGTATATTTTCTTCTTTAAATGCAATTTAATAATAAATTCTGTAAATTTTTAATGCATTTCTTTGCTCAAATATATCAAATTATGGTTAAATAATGACACAATTTAGTTATTTTTCTGTAGATTTTATATTTTGTTGCAGTTTTTCAGTTGAATCATTATAACTGTATTTTATATCTGATCTTGATTTTTTTTTTCTAAACTGTTTTCTTTTTTTTCTATCGCTACATACTTCCTTTCTTTTTGAGGATTCCATTTCTATCTTCTTATAATTTTGCGATAATCTCTGTCTCTTTTATTTATTTTTTTTTACATTTCACTCCTTAATCATTCTTTACAAATTGCTCATCCTGGTTAGATTAGCTAGTTCAGGAGTTTTAAAAGGGATAATCTGAATAATTTAGAGGTTTCTATCTTGATCAACCTTGTGTAATTCTTTTGAATATTGGTTTCTGAAGTGGCAGGTGGAGGTGGTAGTGAAGTGGCAGGTGGAGGTGGTAGTGAAGTGGCAGGTGGAGGTGGTAGTGAAGTGGCAGGTGGAGGTGGTGTTGCAAGAATTGTGATTTTTATTATATATTTTATCAATCCCAGTACAATTTGAACTCTGAGAGATGAGGCAACAAACTATATATTCTAAAGCATGATGTAGTCAGCTTTCAACTGTCTGAATTGTTTTGGTCCTGCATGGATGATTTTCTTTTTAATTATATTTTCTTTAATTCTTTTTTTGTTGATAGTCTATAAAATAAGTTTTCAGCTATTTTTATAAACCAGTCTTTTAAGGTAGTAAAAATCAGTACTGCACCAATTTCAGCATTTGATACTCAGAAGAGGAGAGTTTCATTAAAAAATACAAAAATAAAAAAGGGGGCCTAACTTGTTATTTTCAATTTGGTTTATATTCCTATCCTCAGCTATGCTTATGAATGTTGGGGAATGACCTAAAGAGTACAATCGTGAATACAAAGGGCCGAAATGGGAGTTCCTCTGAAGGAGTAATGTGGAGTAACATTATTCAACAGGGTGCATAGCTTGGAGATCAGAGAGTCTTTCCAGATCAAACTGTTACTTCTCTGCATGGAGAGAGGTCTCAACTCCAGTACTGCAGACAGGTAATTAGAATGTTGTAGGAACAAAATGCAAGGCAGATTCTTCAAGTCAAGTCAACCAACAGGAAGAGACTCAGAGGTAGATCAAGAGGCTTAGATAATATGCATAGTCTCAGTTGGTCATGCTTGGGAATCCAGCCAGAAAGTCTAATGATGGTTGCTTTTGATAGAACCCTATGGGGGGGGGGACCTGAAGACTCTACCCCTATGACCCTCCCACAAATGGTGAATGGATGGATGGATGGATGGATAGTTGGTACTTAAAATAAATATATTATAAAATCAAGGCTGAGTCTGAGCATGACTGGGTTAACTGGAAACTTTCCGTTGAATAATATTGGATCTTAAGAATAGTTTAGTGCAATTTTACAAATTCTGTGAAGTTTTCTGTTATTTGATGCCTATACTTTGTTTTTGGATACATTCCTTTTCAAGTTGGTTTTAAGCAGGGTAAAAATGGTTTTTGATATTTCAACGTCAACATTATTTATTACTTGTTCTGTAACAAACTCTCATGAATGGCAGCTCTAACCACTTAATTTGTTTTTAAACTCAAGCACTTTTTCATCTATTTCTGATTTATATGGAAATTAGGTTATTTAAAGAGCAAATATTCAATTTTTTTTAATATAGTGAGACTTAGTGTCATGGAAAATTCTTTGGCTAGTTTTTACATTTTGATCATTTTAAGTTGGTTTCTCACAAAGTGTGTTTCTTCATGATTAAACTGTTTTTTTTTTTGGAAATAGCTAATTGTAAGAGTAATTTTCTTTTTTTATTAATGGTTATTAACTTAACTCAAGATAGAATATTGAAATTTGCTTTCTCTTGTTTATTTATCTTTGGAAGACATTTTGCCTTCAAATATAAAAAGGAACTTTGGTAAAAGAAGAGATTTTAATTGTTGGAGGAGGGTGGGGGAAATTTATTGCTTTACCATTTTAACCCCATTAATTAATGATTAGTAGTAACTCTGCTATTATTTCCAATGATAATATATAATCTAAGTACACAGTCAACTTTAGGGGATTGTTATTGAAATGCTAAATAATTAATAGATTATTTTGAATCTTATAGAGTTATTACTTTCCTGCATATATATATATATATTATATATACTGTATATATATATATATATATATTGTATATATTATATTATATGGTACTGGCTCAAGTTTTGTTTCCAAAGGTCCTCTGTGTTTCAATCTTACTAATGTGCAGTATCTAATACCTGTTTGAGCATTAAACATTGATATTGTTATTGACCTTCCTTATTCTCAAATATTGCTTGTCGACCAAATATGTAGCATGTGCCTTGGAATCCTGCTCAGCTGGTCTTCTGGTCTTCTCTCTGACTGGTCGTCACCATCACTATTTCCCTGTTTTAGTTTCCTCTTCTATACTCTCTTTCCTTTTTGCCATGACTTTGCTACCTGTGTGTATATGGCTCCAGGTGTAGACTAGTGAGTTTTATTTCCAGCCCGTCACAAGACATCCAGTAATGCTAGCAGCTCCATATCAGGTCTGGTATCTCCTGAGAGAGGGCGCACACGATCAAGGATAGGGGTGTCCCAGTCACAACGTAAGTAAGACTATCATGTCTGGTCCATCTAAAAATTTATCATCAACCAGTAGAACAACTTTTAGAATTTCTTTCTGTTTGTGTCAGCAAAGCTGTGTAAGAAATATCAAAGTCTAAATGATTAATTATTTGTCTAAATGCTTAATTAGCATTGGTACAGTCTTCATTATTTAGCTCCAGCTCATGACTGATTAGTTTAACATAAGTTACTTGGAAGACTGGTATATCGACTAATATAGATCAATCATTCTATTGAATTATTTTGAATTTTGACCTTAAAAATTGTTAGAATGGCTGTGCCCAGCATAATGACAACTATAAACTGGAACCAATGAAAGAGATTGTTTTGTTTCTTTCAGACATTGATTGTTCCAACAGACTGGGTTCCTGAAGTTGAGGAATATGCATGAGTTTCTTTACTGAACTCAGCTCAACAATTCTAGGGATATAGCCAGGTTCTTATTTAATCCTAAATTCAAATTTGTTAATCTTAGTTTAGAATAGAGGCTAATCTTTGAAAGTAAAGAAACAGTCAAAATTATATCAGCTAAAAGTAACTGGTTTCATGATTATTTTGTTGACATGCAAGTATTTTTAAATGAATATTTTCTGTATAGATTTTTATGATTCAGCATATGACCAAAATCATTTCCATCCAATGGAAAACTGGTAAAAAAAAAAAAAAAGAGCATCATTGTGTGAATAGTATTGGTTTGTCTGTGGAAACTACCCAATCTACTTAATATACCACTTAACTGATTGTGTATTCTCCTGGCTTGCTCTTTGGATGACAGTCTTTGAGTGGATGAGTCAAGTTGGTCCGTGATGTTTCTGCATGGAGAGCTTTTTGGTCATCAGTGTGGCTGATTTGTAATGTGAAGTGTTCTCTTGCTACCTTAATCTTAACCTATTCCATTTTCAGCAGTTTTATGCAAAAATACATTACTAAATTAGTCCATTTTCAATCGCCTTTCATCACACAAATTTGTTTTAATTTCTTTTATTTTTTAGTTGCAAAGTAATTCTAATTTGCAATAGAAATTTAATTCCTGCTTATTATATTTTGTACAATCCTTTTTAGACTGTAACTCAAATACACGATTATGGCTTAATCTTTAATTTATATTACATTTTTGCAGTTTTCTTTTATTATCATCAGATTGTTTCTAAACTGGATTTTAATTCTGACATATAACAAATAGCAGAAGTTTAGAAATAAATTTTCTACTGCAAAGTTAATTAAAATATTCCAAATTATGAACTGATTTTATGAATTCTACCAATCGTTTAGAATTGTCATTTTCATTGGGCCCACAGGAAAAAAAAAAAAAAAAAAAAAGATTTTGAATGCATATTTGCAAATTTTAAATATTTTACACATTTTTTTTGTTTGTTTGTAAAACAGTCATAATTTAATTACATTGTATCAATTTATTACCCCCCCCCCAAAAAAAATTAACGAATACAAAGACAAAATTGGTATTTTTGTGTGATATGAATTTGTGTTGTATTGTGTTTGTTTGTGTGTGTGTGTTACAATTATATAATTATGTGACTTATTAAACACTTTAAACATCCAGGTTTTTACTATCTCTTAGCCCTAATATTTCCCCCCATTTGTATTTTTTAAAAAAGTGCATGGCTTAGTGTTAAGATGTTAGACTCATTGTTAAAGTAATAGTTTTGATTCTGAGACCAGGCAGCACATTGTGTCTTTGAGAAAAAAATACTTCATTTCACACAGTTCCAGTCCACTCAGCTGAAAACGACTACAAAGCAACAGCTGAGGGCTAACCCAGTGATGGACTGATCTGAGTGAGAGAGAAATGTAAATTAGACATCATCGAAACCATGATATGCTCCAATCTAATGAGTTTATAGACCCAAGAAAAAGAAGTAATCTTCAGTTTTAGTTTAGTAAATGTTTTCTTTTCATCTTTGAGACTAGAAATAGTAATTTCTTTCAACACCTTATCCATTACTTAAATTAATGAACTGTTTCCCATAATTGGTTTTTAATTTTCTTTTATCAAGTAATTATCTATTTTTAGAAACCTTCAGATAATTGTTAACACTTCTTCAATATGAAGAAATATTTCTTCTGATTTACTTGGCAATTTGTCCCAAAATAAAAGTTCAGAAATACAATTTTTTTTCTTGCATTAGAGCTAGAAAGGAAAAATATTTAAGGGATATATAATTTTTTTTGTAAAATGTATTTTGAAATTTGGTTTTGAAAGGCACTGGTTGTGATTGAAACAACAGTGAATTATCACAAACGAAGATTGAAATTATAAATGGTCATTATTTTGATAATATCTCCCATCAAAAAAGATGTATATATTGTCTATATTTGTGAAAAAAAAAAATGCTTTAAAATAACAAAATTGTGATCACTTTTGTGGCTGCTTTATTTACTCTTGTCAATATAATTACAGCAAGTAGCCGATCAGGCTCTCCATCTTCTCGAGTAGGCTACAATCACCATGGCACTTCTCACCACTCTACACACCACTCAATAAGTACGCCAAAAGCAAGGCGTTCAGCTATACCTCGAAGTCAAGGTACTAGCCGTGAAACCAGTCCTAATCGGTCAACCTATGGTGAGGTTTTTACATTTATTTTTATAATTGATGAGAAGAGTTTTTTCATGACTGAGTTTTATAGGAAGCTTGATTCTCATGTAATTTATAGAATAACTTGTCATGTGATACATAAAATATTGTCTGATTAGGTATTTTTGTTGCATTTATTGTTTTGTTATATAAATATATCTTTCATAAATTATAACTCTCTGTAGTTACAACATAGGCTTTTTTGTAACGTTTTCATTTCAACAAACCATATCTTTTCCAATTGCATCTAAACAGGCCGCGAAAGACGATTGAGTGGGAGTAGACTTTCGACACTACAAAAGCGTAAGTTTCTTTCCTTTTGTGAAAATCAATTACAATGAAATATCTTACTGAATCAGTTTTAAGTATGTCAATGGATGCTTTATAAGATTGGACTTTTTAAAACTGTTAAAAAGAAATGCTTTCTTTGGTAGCATCTCCATAATTATTGATAAATTTGAAATGCAGTTGTTTTTACCTTGAGCTAGTTCATCTGTATTTCTATGTTTCTATAATGTGCAGTAGTTCTGCTACCAAGGGAATTTGTTCATAATACATATTTTGAAAACGTATTGTTATACTCTGAAGTATAAAAGGATTATCCATATCCAGACAGTAATAAGGCCTATAGAGATGTTGTTTATTGAATTCAGTATGTGAGACTGTTTATGAAAAACTCAAATTTTTCTATTTCTAGCCAATGTGATAACCCAAAGAGTGCTTAGACCCGGCTCTGATTCAGAAGCTGCCATAGCAGATGCTTTGGTGAGTTATTACTCTTTTTATTAAACTGGAACATTTTAAAACAAAATTTTCCCTTTTCTTTTTTTTTATGTAAATTTTCCAAATTTATATTGTATTTAATCTAAAGCAGGAACTTTACATATGATGTAGGAATTAATATTAAAGTTTGAGACTGAAATAAATTATTGTTAAATTAGAAGTTTAAGGCCTAAATTAATTAATTATTCACTAAGTTTGCTACTCAACACTTGAATCAAGAATTCATGCAACACCTGAAATTGGTTACTCATGCTACACTTGAATCAATTAGTCATGTAATACCTGAATCAATTACTCAGGTAATACCTGAATTGATTGCTCACATAATATCCGAATCAGTTATTCGCATAACACCTGATTCGGTTACTCATGTAACACCTGAATCACTGCTGCAACACCAAAGAATATTATCATTTATATAAAATTGAAACTTGCTCTGAACCTCAGTGGTACATTTGAATTTATGGTATTTACTGATTGAAGAGTTAAATTGTAGTTAAATTGTAGTAATGGTTATAAAATACCAATAAAGATACATGGCTCAATTCCTAGTAAAAACTGACAACTTTCTGCAGACACACACACACACACACACACACACACGTATGCACGGAGGGAGAGAGGTGCAGATATAGCTGTATGGTTAAGACTTTTGCTTCATAACCATGGTTTTAGGTTTGATTCCACTGCACAGTACCTTCAGTTGGTCTCTTCTACTGTAGCTGTAGATTGACCAATACCATGTGAGTGGAATTTAGCAGATGGAAACTGTACAGAAGCCTATCATTTATGTATATCTTTGTGGTTATCTTAACATAGGTTTAAAAAACTGGTATTGTTGCTTATGTTGTGTCCTATAACTTAATGGTTCAATAAATAGATATTGACAAAATAAGTACTGGGTCAATATAATCCTTTGAAACCTTTGAAATGTATGTCCCATCATGGCTGCAGTCCAGTGATTGAAACCATTGAAAACATTCCCTAGTCAAATGACAGTTTGTAAAGTAGATACAGATTTGAAATCCTTTCAGATTGAAATCTTTATTTTTGAAAAATATCTCAAAACTAAACAAAAACATTCCTTTTTTATTAAAATACTAATAAATTAATTGAAATCCAAGGCTATTTCTTATACAATCTTATTGACTTGATTACTTATCTACCAAACATATCTTTGATGTTTCCACAATTAAAAGCAATCTAATCAATCAATTTAGATATTTTTTTTTTAACATAGTTAGCTAAGCTTTTGACCTTCAGTTTGCACTGGGCACATTTCACAGCTATTTTGCTGGTGTCAGTATGTACATTTGACACACTTATAAAAATCTTATCAAAAGCAGTGTTTACTTATGTATTCAATTTTAGTACACTGACATTGTAGTGATCTAGAAGAGAGGTTAATTTCAGAAGTACACATTATTGCTTACTAAACAAATTTCCATATGCAGAGCTTCTCTAACAAAAGCAATGTTTTTATAACAGTGTGACATAAAATTGTCACATTAAATTTATTATATTTCATAACATGCAATTATTATTGCAATATATCGGATGTATTTCTCACATTTTTATAAATCAGTTCCTATATTTGACTTGTTTACACTTTACATTAGAATACCTTAACCTTTTTGTTATCATATTTCTGTCGAAATACAGTCTTTGTTTCAATAAATTTTGAAAATAATGAAGAATTGGGTAAAATAACTTTGCCAGTTTTGGAACACTAATTAACATGAAATGTTCATGGAAGGTATTAATTTAGATCAGTTTAAGACATGAACTTTGTATCGTAGAATGGAGGGCAACCATAGGTGGGTTGGTACCAAAAGGGTTAAATGACTACTGAAGAGGAAATGTCTTTTCAAGAAATTCTCTTAAAGGAAATAAAACCATGTAATGTATATCTGCCTCAATTTTTAGTTTATCTCCTAAAGAATTATATCTTCTAGAGAATTGTATCTGCTTGAGAACTATATCGAATCTTTTTCTTTTATTACTAAAGTAAAAATCAAAATTATTCTTCATATTCTCAATTGCTGTTGCTTGCTGTATGATTATATTTAACTTCATTCATATTTACTACACACAAATGCTCACCGATTTCTCTACAAAAAGCAGTTTATTCTTTTCAGTGTTTCTAAAAATGCATTTTCTAAATTGTCTTATCTTTTTGTTAGTAATTTGTTCTTCCTTTATGAATTGTGAAAGTCATAAAAAACATCCTGTGAGTGTGAATAGGTTTTCTTATTGATAAGCTCTCCTGCTTAGATTCTGCACTGTTGCTTCCAGGAGGCTTCATAAATATTTTTTTTCTCCTTAGCTTTCAACAAGTTTGAAAATGAATCTTGAAGTTTTGTAATGTCTTTTTGTCTTCTATAAACATTTTCTTTTTTAAAGGTAATTTCTTCAATTGTACCTTGGCAATCAGCTTTCCACATTTTAATCTTATTTATATGTTTATTCTCAACAAATATTACAAACTCTAGTTTAATTGTATTCTAAAGAACAGATCCTAAAACTGCTTGATTTTATTTCAGGGAGATATAACACAGCGTGGCCTCGGCCAGGTGAGCTACGTTAATCCTATGTTTGCTGTCCATAAAGTATCCTCCAGCATGAATTGATTTTGTCAAATGTTTTCAGCTAAACAAAAATTCTACATTTTATACTAATTTATTTAGTATTCATGTTTGTAATGTTGTCTGCTTCTTTTCATTTCTTTCAAGATCTATGTTTTTCTTTTCTTTTTTTTATATATATATATTTTCACTACTTTTTTAAAAGTTATTATTTTAACGTTTTCTTTTTTGTATTGGTTAACTAAATTCAGCGAAAAGTTTTTCCAAGTTTATTCTTCAAAGGTTTTGTCTAATGTTAGTTTAGACAACCAAATCAACAAAGCTGTATCTGTCCAAACCCTTTCTCTGAGATGCTCTCTGACAGCTCCAACTTTCTTCCATTTTTTTCTCTATAAGAGTGCCACAGCTGATTACTCACTGACATTCATTACAAGAACACCTTCATAATTAGAAACATTTGTTGGTAAAAAAACATTATGAAATTTACAGTTCAGTAATATTATCAAAACTTTAATTTCAACAATTACATGTATGAATATGTCAAGGGATAGGATGCTTGTGTGCATAGCAGCAACACCACCCCAGATATGAGTGCTGTAGTCCTTTACGGGCTTCACTTGACCCTTATAGAATGTCAGTAGCTGTTGGAGGTGGGGGGGGGGCTGAAATATCTTTTGGCTCTGAAGAGAAGGGTTAGCTTTTGGGATGCAGTGTTAGCTATGCTAAGGATGTGCATTCACTGGGAGAGACCTTCAGTAATTGTGAGGTCTAGCATTTGGAGTGACTGTGGGAGCTTTAATTGAATGCCATGGAGTTTGAGGGTGTGTGGGGCAGTGGGGCTTAGGGGTTTTTTTTTTAATGTTAAAAGAAACAAGATTTGAGTAACCACATCATAGGATGTTCTCAAGATCTTTATTTATGGAATCAATGTAAGTTTAGTATATGGTGTGGATGATGCATGGTGAAGGAAAGGTATGAAGGATTGAGGCATCTGCCAAAGAATAGGCCTTGTTGGATCTGCTAGCAAATAAATCATTGATGTATAAAAGGAAGAAGAAAAGGGTTTCATTGATGTTCATTACTTTTTCTTTAGACTAAATAGAATTGAAAAATTAAAACAAAATTGATGCTTAACATCAGATAATCTTGGTGTTTTCTACTTCTTAAGCTAGTTTTAATGATGCTATCTTACCATTTTCCTTGCTTCCATGCCATATGTTACCATTTCCCCACAAAATATTAATTATACTAATGCTATTTTAATACTAACCACCTTTCTTAAAAGTAGCTTTCATATCTTAACAAGACAACTACTAATATCTATTGTTTTATGACTCAGTGCAGTGTTTCATCTTTAGTAACATAGTTACTAAATCTATGTTTACATTTAGCAATGTTTGAGGGCTATTGGTAGAAATTATTATTTAATAAACTGCTTTTCAGCTAGATGCCCTTCATCACCATTATCATCTTCCTTTAATGTCTGTTTTCCATGCTCGCATGGGTTGGACAGTTTGACCAGAGCTGGCAAGCCATGCTGCTGCACTGGGTTCCAGCCTGATTTGGCTTGGTTTCTATGGCTGGATGCCCTTCCTAATGCCAACCACATTACAGTGTGTGCTGTTAACGTGCCGCCGGCACCGGACTCTCGACACTAGTGCAGACCGGGGCCAGTCAGACTTAAGGACCGGGGTACACATAGAGACCAGGGACAAATGGCATTTGTAGACCATCCATATGTAAATTACTCAACTGTGACAAGTAAATGGTACATATTTTCTGCTTGGTTTAGGAATAAAATGGTTTATTTTGCTGTTCAGTCTGTCTTGTGAACTACAAAGTTGACTCTTCTAGCAATCGGAATTTTGCTCAAAAACAGTAAATTTATCCATGTATATGGGGGAAAATAGACATTTACTAAAACTAAAACTGCAACAATTATAATACATTAGAATTTTGCTCAGTATTAAAGTTTAAAGTAAAACAAATACATTAAATTATTCAGGTTTTAATGTTTACACACTTCTACTGTACATACTTTATGAAAAGTATGTTTGCATGTACCAGATGAAGCATGATTTAAACATGAATCTGTTGCATGTTGCCTTTTGTTGAAGCACTTGGTATGTATGTAAATGTTTGCAAACAGGATTAATTTTAAATGTTAAGTTGTATATATATGTAGGTGAGAGGTTTGTCAGTTGTTAATTAATTTAGTAACACCTGCAGTGTTGTGGTCAACCTCAAAAGCAGTTAACTTTAGAAATCAAGTAAATTTGGGTTTTATATTTGTTTTGAAAAGTAAGCAGGTTTCTTAGAACAGTTCTATGATCTGATTCAAGTAAAGTCTTTTGTTCATATTAGTAGTTCAACTAATAACAGTAATAGGGGTGGGGGTGGAATGTTGGATTATTCATTAAAGTGTGAATGTGCCTGGTCTAATGGTTTAGGGTGTTTAACTTATAACCATAAGGTCGTGCGTTCATTTCCTGAAGAAGGTGGCATGTTGTGTCCTTGAGCAAGTCATTTCATTTTGCATTACTCTAGTATGCTGGTTCAGTCTTCACTGCCACCCACCTGTTTCTACACCTATCACATCTTGAATGTCCAGTTGGATCAGGGGGGTGGGGATGGACAAGATGTTGCCTATGTCTTCTCATGACTACATTGGCACCCTAAACAATTAGTGCCATCCTGGTACATGTTACCAAACCACACTCACTTATGTATTACTTTGGATACATTCATATCTTTTTAATGCAAACCTTCTTTCATAGGAATAAGGCTTCATATGAAACCCCTAACTTTATGTTGCTTGTTTATTTTTGTCCATCTATTTTAAAATTTTCTGATCTATTTCTGCATTAATAGTGCTTGCTATGGAACTTAATAATTAATTATGCTTTATAATTTGTGTATTTTGTATTCTTTCTCCAACTAATATGAAACATATAACTTCTCACCATACTCTGTCCGTATGTACAGTCATATTCTTCCTTTAATGAAGAACAGCTTGTATTTTCTTTGATTTGTATGCTATTTATTTTTGTTTATTTAAACATTTTTTGATTTATTTCTCTATTAATAGTGCTTGCTATGGAACTTCTTATACTTTATAATTTGTCTATTTAAACTCTGTTTCCAACCAGTATAAATCATTCGACTCCTTCTCACCTCAATACACCCCGAGTTAAAGACAGCAATCACACCCATATCTTGTAGTGCTTATAACACAATACATCTCTTCTACATTCACGGACTCCACACACAGCACACATCATATGTTATTAATACCCTCACACGTTGTACACTTAACCCAATACCCCCCTCCCCATTTTGTACACATCGTTCATCAACCTATCTTATATGGTATACATCACAGTCACACCCCCCCCCACTTGCTGGTCACAGTGTGCAATTTGTGCATCCCCACTGGTGTATGGGACACACAGCACATGACATGCCCTCCCTTTTGTTCTCCGCTCCCTCACACTGCATGGTTCCCCACCATCACTTAAGGTCACCATACTCTCATGCACGTATATTATACACACCTGTCGTTCATAATGTACACACCACACCAACATGCTGCACAGGCTGTACACCCCCACCCCCTTCCCTCAACATGCTACATAGCGACATACTAACATCCATACACAGACGCATGCCTCCACCAACAAAAATACTTATGATACCAATCAAGTATTCAAGACCAAAGCTTCATCTTAGTTTGTTCTACCAATTTGTCTTCTATTTTGACAATTATTACTAATGTTTTAGTTATTTCTTGAATCTGTTAATTAACCATTATTATATTCTTTAATATTCCAACAGCAATCATCTCTACGCAAAAGGTATGAGAGCTATGATTCTGATGATGCTGGCAGTGAAACTTCAAGTCTTTGCTCAGAGCGTTCCTTCAGTTCTTATGGTCGCACATCAGAGGTAAGTTCTACTTAGTTACCTGCATTTTTTTTCTTTAAAGCCTTTCTTCCTTTTACAGCTTAATTTTGTAAATTATCAATAAAATTTTGTAAACTTCCTGAATAAATTTAATTCTAATATACTTATATTCTTATAGGCGCAGGTGTGGCTGTGTGGTAAGAAGCTTGCTTCCCAATCCCATGGTTTTGGGTTCAGTCCCACTGCGTGGCACCTTGGGCAAGTGTCTTCTACTATAGCCTCGGGCCAACCAAAGCCTTGTGAGT
>JAOPUL010003171.1:879676-891085 GCA_027564515.1 Octopus rubescens | reverse complement strand
AAATGCTTGACGAGAGATTCTTTATTCTTCCATCTTCCCTCTCAACTTATATATATATATATATACATACACCCCCACCCCCATCAGAGCTAAGGAAACTGTTCACCTGGTGGTGGAAACTCTATCTTTGATAAGTTTTGAAGTGTTAATAATGCTGCTGTTCACCAGCTATCACATGTAATCTATAATAAAAATTAGTTTGGATTTTAGTATGGCCTACTAAAATGACTAGAAGACTCTGGTCTGAGACAGAACCAGTTCGATCCTCTACCTCTTTCTTGGTAAATAGGTAAACAGAGGCATATGTGGAATAAATTGTTCTATTAAGATCAGCAACACAATGCCAGCATTCTAGATTGTCTCCTGAAAAGACATGCTACATTGATATGATAAATTCATCACAACTTTTTTAATACTCCCAACTCTTCATTCATCATTTGTTTTTCCTTTTCTCTTTCTAATGATACTATTTTTCTTTTTGTTAATTACTTAATAACTCTCTTATCATCTTGACATCAATGCATTCAATACACCCACCTCACCTGTTCTTCTTGTTAATATTAGTCTATCTTCTCATGAATCCTACATAAAACAAAAATGCATTACCATTTAAATTACTTTTGTGCTCCTGTAAGTAGTGACTTCATACTAATATATAGAGATAGCAGTATGAGTAAGAGTAATAGTTACTTGGCTACCTGGTTCATACTATAGAAGTAATAGTAGGAGTAAGTTTATATAATAACTTTTCTACTCAGTTGTCTGACTCATAAATCAGTATTTCAAAACCATTATGAGTATTGTCTGTTCTTGAACAGAAACCTTTGTTACCCTAGTCCACTTAGCAGTTAGGTAGAAGTGGATATGAGAAAGTTACTTACAACAGACTAGCATCCTATACCGGAGGTAATTTATCTCTCATCTGCTTAAGACTGTGAAATCAGAGCTAAGTCTTGGTTTTGAAAAGCCCCACCAGAGCTTATAAGGTATTTACATACAGACAGTGTAACCATGCTTTAGTTCAAAAAGTATTGTTGGATTTAAAAAAAAGTAGGTTAATGAGGAATTAACAATTTAAGTACACCTATTGTAATGGTTCACATAAAATAATAAGTTTTGTTAGCTAAAGGAATTATTTCTAGAGCTGGAATAAATTACAGAATAAAATAAATGGCAGCAGTTTTTGTAGCATTTTTTAATATTTTTAAAAATTACAAAGTAAATTTTCAGTCTGCCCCCCACCCCCCAACAACAAACAGTATATTGCATCAGAAATGTTCTGTTCTGTTCTTTGGCAGTGAAACATACTCAATGAAAACTAAAGACTGCCAAAATTCCTAGAATATGATTTATTATATTATTGGATAGGTTAAAACACAGTTTTAATGCAATACAGTTGGTAAAATAACTAACTTCCTTGTCTGCCCATGTTGATGTGTGTAAGATCTTTGGTCGGTGTATGTGACAGATGACTCACTAGTTTTGACAAGTTGTACAGGACGTGCTGTAATGTGGAAGGATAATTAAATCCTCTTGTATGGAATGATAAAAGATAGATATGCTTGGATATATCCCTGTTTGAAAAAAATGGATATTAAAAAGATGTATAACTTTGAAAAAACAAACAAACCTGTCCTTATTTGATAAATTAATATTTTGTACTTTGTAGTGAAGGAATTCAATTTATGAAATCTTCACTTTGTTCACATGATACATGTATAACTGGTCAGAACTGATTAACCCATTTCTTATCAGTCTTCCTGAAACAACCTACCATTCTGTTTGATAAAACCTCTCGACTGATCACAATTAAATTAAAACATTCTGAAAAATGTTAATTAATTTACTAAATTCAACCAGATTTTTGATTATGTTCAAGATTAATTGAAAACTTAAATGCTTTAGAAATATGGTCACAAAAGAGTTAATCATGCATAAACAATAATAATGTCTCATTCATTTCTTTTCTCCATTTTAAATTACATTCTGATGATTCCCCCCCCCCCCCAAAAAAAATGAATATATCTTGGTCATCATCATCATTGTCAGGACCAAAATATATTCATTTCAGAAGGGAATCATGAATATATTTTGATGTTTTATTAAAATACTTTTACTTTTGTGAAAATTATAAATTATTTTGCATTTGAAATTTATTTCAGAATATGCTGAGTTTGTTCATTGTAAAGGAAAAAAATTCAGTGATTTTGACCTGGTTCGCAAGGAAATTGAAGATGAAACTGATCGTGCTACTGGCAGCAACAAAGGAATTAGTAATATACCAATTAATCTTAGAGTATTTTCCCCACATGGTAAGTAGACATCAATACAAATCAAATTTAATTAAAAGTTGTAACCTACATTGTAGTTTGTGCTGAGGTCAAAAGTTAATGGGATTACAGTTTGACATATTAAATTCAGAATCTTTCTATCCTTTTCCTCTTCATATGTCTCAGCTGCAGTCCAAACCCCTCCAGCTACCATCTGTTGTTTGGCCCTCTATCATCCTACAATTAGAATATCTCATCCCACCTCTCATATTCCTAATATCATTAATGTACATTGATATTAGTGATAAAGAGGTCAACTTGTTTCATCATTATCATTTAACGTCCCTTTTCCATGCTAGCATGGGTGGGACAGTACCACAGGAGCCGGCCAAGCTGGAGCCTGCACCAGACACCTGTGGTTTTGTTTTGGCAGGATTTTATAGCTGGATGCCCTTCCTAACACCAACCACTTCACAGCTTGGACTAGGTGTTTTTAAGTATCACCTGCACTGCCAGGGTTTCCAGGTACCTGCAAGATATAAAGGAGGGAAAGGGGAAGAAAGGCCCTCTAGGAGGGGAGGGAGCTTTTGGAAAGGTTACAGTGATAGATACAGGTGTCTTGCTGTAGATGGAGCACTGGTTACCTGGCCAGAGAGAGAGAGAGAGAGAGAGAATGATCCGAAAGGCGAGAAGGTGTCTCAGACAAATGCTGGGTATTCTAATTCAGAATACAGATGGGTTGGCTAAGTGGAAGAGGTAAAGTAAGGGAGAGGGATGAGGGATGTACGTAATGGCAGGTCAGACCCTTGGGGCTCAAGCTATCTGGTTGTATTTGGTGTCATTGGGGCAGCCAGTCATGAAAGTTAGTCTGCAAGTGAAATGTGGTTCATTTATTGGGTTTTATTTATTGGGTTTTAACCACAAATCTTAACATTAAACATTAGAAACAGAAATCTGTTCTCAAACTTCATAGGTTTTAAATATATAAATAAATAATATAAAATGATAATAAAAAATGCTTTAACAGAGGGAGATTGTTTGTTTTTATTATCATAATTGAGTTATGTCCTCAGGTTGTGTTTTACTGTGTTCATTTAAAAAAAAATCTTAAGGTTAAATTCTTAAAGCAGATATGAAAGTAGAGAAATTTTGTAGAGATTTATTCTTAAGGCAGGATTAAAGGAAAATAGAATAAATCTTTAAATTGTTTTCTTAGTAATATGTCTATGAGTTCCCTTATTTCTGAAGTGGTCCTTATTGTTGTCTTTGTGTGATTATTATGAGGGAAGGGGGTGTCCTAATATATGTCCACTCCATAACTATATTTTTTTTTATTGTCTCGGAAAATAGCAGATATCTACTGGTAACCATTAAATGATTTCATCTTATTTCAATTGCAATGAGGTACACACCATTGTAGACAAAATATGGAACTCTTCAGAAATATGTTAATAACTCATATGGATATATTTGAAGGTGCATGGCTCAGAGGTTAGAGCGTTGGGCTTACAATGTTGAGGTTGTGAGTTCGATTCCTGGACCAGGCTGTGTGTTGTAGTCTTGAGCAAGACACTTTATTTCACATGGCTCCAGTTCACTCAGTTGTAGAAATGAGTTGCAACGTCGCTGGTTGGATGTATATTGAGCCAAGCTGTATCAGCCTTTGCCTTTTCCTTGGACAACATTGGTGACGTGGAGAGGGGAGACTGGTATGCAAGGACAACTGCTGGTCTTCCACAAATAACCTTGCCTAGACTTGTGCCTTGGAGGGGAACCTTCCAGGTACAATCCCATGGTCATTCGTGACCAAAGGGTGGGGTGGGTCTTTACCATACCTTTATATTTGAATCAAAACAAAATTCTGCAGCATTAATCAATTTAAATCTTCAAATCTCACTTTTGTTTGAGATTCAAAGATTTATCATCCTTTACTATGAAATAGTTGTTTTTGTTTATAAAAACAAACATTTCCAGTTTCTTATTTTCTTAAAATCCTTCCCTTTCAATATTTAGTTGTTGTTTGTTTGTTTTTTCTCCTTTCATACATTGAAGGGCCCAGCCTTTGCCATTTCTAACCTCCCTTAGGTTATCCTGGATATTTCTTTATGTTTTTGAAACATATATATAGCAACAACAACCTGACAGATTTTTATTTTTAAACTTTGTCATTATGAACTTTAGAATTATATATCTCATAAGCATCTCCATAAAATTCAAATCTAACCAATGAATCTCAACCAATGTTCTGCTAATCTAACCTCTGCAAATCCTTGATTGGACGTATATTGAGTCAAAAAGTAATAAGTTCATAGTGCATTACTTGTTTCTTAATACTTTTGCTGTATTACTTTCTAGCATATTATTTTATGATACATAAGTTGGTGAAATAGTATGTTAGTTTATCTTAACGATGGGCACATTTTTCCATTTCAATTTTGCATTATGTCTATCTTTTTTCTCCTCTTAATTTATATGTAATTTAACGATAGCAACTATTTCTCAGACAAACTAACAATTTGTTGATATTCCTTGCTTTCTTTACTGGAGAGAGGAGATTCGCAAAGCAAAGATTCTAGTGCAAATGAGCAGGTAACGTTCTTTGTGAAGATTGGACTTTTACTATTTTCTTTCTTAGCTTTCTGAATATGTTACTTGGTTATTTTGCATGCCTGCTTGTATTGGACAGTATTTTTTATTATTTTCTCTGTCCACAATCAATATTTTTTAGATGGGGTCAACCAAAAAAAAAAAAAAAAAATTAAAATAGAACTAGCAAACCCTTTGTTTTGTGGCAGCCTATGAAATTCTGTTCTATGTTGGTGGGTTTTGTTTTTGCTTTGCTTCAATACAAAAAAATATGACTTAGCAGAGCAATATATATGGATATGCTAGAGCTTAGGAATGCATGCATATACTACAAGATGTATGCATATACATGCAATTGAAGATAAAGAAATGCATTCATTTGCACATTTGAATCAAATAGATGAAAATCTTTACAATATTCAGTTTGAATTTTGGCAGCTTCTTTATCAAGGATTGAAAAAAAAAAAACCCAACAAATTCTGAATTCTAAATAAATCTAAATCAATGTCCCTCACATACTAGGAATGATCACAAAATGGCAGTTCAATATATTTCTACTTACATCCAACAATTGTTACCAATTAGCTTTTGCCTGATGAACTGCCATCTCTTCTTGATTATAATGGTCAACATGGAATGGAAATACCTTTAATGGAGAATTGAAGTCAACTTGAAAAATATTGATTTCATTGTTAAAAGCATTACCTGGAGATGTTGGACCAATTCTTATTGAAGATGGTATAAACCTACAGATTGGCTGTTATGTATTTGTATTGCAGATAACTTGATTCACATCATGTCATTAGGACTGTCATTTATTTATGTTATAAGAATGACACATCATTGTTGGCTATTAATCACCAGTGATCACTTATAAGTAATAACAAATAGAGCCAGCATGTATCACAAACTTGGTGAAATCCTGATCCATACTAATTTCCCACAGCAGTGTGATCATATGAGTAGTTGAAAGCCATAACTAGTCGTATTTCTTGTTCATTTGCATCTACTAACACTGTTAAAGTGATGGACATTTTTGTCTAGTATAGTTAACTATAATTTACATTTGTGTGCACACATTTAGGTGCATGTGCATACAGTCACATGTGTTTCCCTGCTCTTTGCTAGCATGGGTTAGATGGGTCTGTTTTGCGTGTAGATGTTTTCATTTTAATGGATGGATTCCCCTTCCTAGCATGAAGTATTTCACCTTGAATTGGGACTGATGCCTATATAACAGTCACCTAGATTAGGACCTATACCGTAACATGTTTTTACCAAATATATAATGTAAAGACTGTGTAGAATTTGAACTTGTGTCCTATGAATCTAATTTTTATATGTCATGATTTCAAAATATTATTTTATGGCAATAAGAAATTAAAAGGTGGTGAGTTGGCAGAATGCTCAGCAGCATTCCATCCAGTCCTATGTTCTGAGTTCAAATTCTGCCACGGTCGACTTTGCCTTTCATCCTTTTAGGGCTGATAGAATAAATGCCAATTGAGTACTGGGGGGGTCGATGTAATTGATTTACCCCCCTCCCCTGAAACTGCTGGCTTTGTGCCAAAATATGAAACCAATAAGAAATCAAAATAGGTTTTTTTTTTTAAATGTGATTTCAGTCATTTAAAGCTTATTTATGTATTCATTCATTATTTTTTTTTCTTCTTCTGCTGTTTCAATGTTTCAGAAAAGTTTTTGGTTACAGCATTGTAAAGTCATTTTTCTTCTTTTTTTTTTTTAAATATAAGCTTCATTCTCTTTAAAGAACACAGCATGTATTGCATATATTTATTCCTATATTTTTCAACATTTTAAGTGAAAATTATAAACGAGATTAATGTGTTAAGATAACTGTTCTTAATCTTATCACACCTTTTCACTTGGACTTATTAAATAAAAATGAAAATTCAAAGTAAAGTACTATTTTGTTTACTAATTGACATCTTTTTGTATTCCCCCCGCCCCCCACACACATATGCACTGGAAGGTTGCAACGTTTTACATTGAAAAGCTTTTAGTTGTTTAGTTTATTTGATTGTGGCTTTCTTCAGTTTTTGATGTTTATAAATCACCCAACTCTGTTTTATTGTGTGGCAATTTCATTTTTTTTTTCTTGTCATAGATTCATATTGTCAAGATGGTAATAATGACAGTGTATCTTTTTAATTTTACAGGATATTTATGAAATCATTCGAAGCTTATCGAGCAGCTCTCACACTGAACGTAAAGAAGGCCTTTATGGATTGAAGAATGTTTTATTGGGTGCACGTGTTCTTAAGTGAGTACAGTTTAGCATCCGTTTTTCTCTTTCTCTTATTTTCTTGACATTCAGTCAATCATCATTAAAATTTGACTTCAAAATTAATAATTTTGAAAATGGTTCTGATTACTACTGTTAATTGTTACCTAGGGCGCAATGGTAAATAATGTCAACAAAATCAAATTTTTTGAGATATGAAAATTCACTTTTCTAAGGAAACGTTTGAGACCGATTTCTGTATCCAGTTTTGATTTCCTATCATCTTTGGAGTTTTTTTTTTTGCCTTAAAATATTGATATTTTATTTTTGTTTGAGTACATGTATGTAATACTTACATATCAACAAATAAATAGGTTTCTCTCTTGTAAATGTAAACTTGCATCATCTTGATATGACATCTGCCATTATATTTTTTTCCCCAGAATCCTTAATAGTGAGTTTCTATAGATTTAAATCCTGCTATATTTATCACTGTGATATATTTGTAAAATGAAGGTGCATGGCTCAGTGGTTAGAGTGTCGGGCTTACAATCGTGAGGTTGTGAGTTTGATTCCCTGACCG
Organism: Octopus rubescens; assembly: GCA_027564515.1. Taxonomy (NCBI): domain Eukaryota; kingdom Metazoa; phylum Mollusca; class Cephalopoda; order Octopoda; family Octopodidae; genus Octopus; species Octopus rubescens. The sequence goes on along the minus strand of JAOPUL010003171.1, from coordinate 883,401 downwards.
GGTTGGGTGTCATATTCTTGAGCAAGACACTTTATTTCACGTTGCTTAGGTTCACCCAGCTGTAGAAATGAGTTGCGATGTCACTGCCGCCAAGCTGTATCGACCTTTGCCTTTCCCTTGGACAACATCAGTGGCGTGGAGAGGGGAGACTGGTATGCATGGGCGATTGCTGGTCTTTCACAAAACAACGTGTCCAGACTTGTGCCTTGGAGGGGAACTTTCTAGGTGCAATCCCATGGTTATTCATAACTGAAGGGGGGTCTCCTTTCCTCCTCTATATTTGTAAAGCAACCACAAACATGGCAGGGTAGACTGGGAATGTCTGGGTGATTTCTACATTGTCTAGGCATGCTGGTAGTTTAGTTAAAATACGTTATCTTAAAATACGTTATGTTAATAAAAATAATATAGGAGATGACTCCTTATAGTTATGCTTTTGAGTAAATTCAACCATTTAGCATTCAGATTTCTCTGTTAAATGTAAAGCTTATTTATTCACATTGTTTTGAATTAATCATGTATTATCTCATAGCTCCAAAATGTTGATGATGTGATTGTTTATTTTTAGAATGCCATTGTAGGGTAGGTATGAAAGGTTAGATCTGTCCAGTTTAAATGCTAAAGGGTTAAAGATAAAAATATAAAATATCAAAATAAGACTTTAAATTATCAGTTAAGCAAAGAATTATGGTCAGGAAAGGGTAAGAAGCATTCATTCTTATTCCATTTGTATTTCGACTACAAGTAATTTCAATAGTCTGAGCGGTTTGACATATATTTGAAAATACCTGAGGATTTAATTGCGTTTTTAATTTAATTTAATGTAATGTTTCAAAGCATCCTATTGTCTATAAAAGTATTTGAAGTTTTCAGAATGAATTCTTTGTATGAGATTCTAAATGAAATATATTTTTCAATGTTTATTTCAGTCGGGTGGAATTAAGGAAGGTGACAGAACTATTTACTCGCATGTTCCATGACCCAAGCAACAAAGTAAGTTACTATTATTTAATCTGCATTCACTCATTGCTCTCTCTCTCTCTCTCTCTTTCTCTCTCTCTCTCTTTCTCTCTCTCTTTCTCTCTCTCTCTCTCTCTCTCTCTCTCTCTCAATTCTTCTTTCAGCATGACAGTTCTTTAGCCTTGCCAGTTTCAAAATGACTTCACTAGTGCTGGTGCCATGAAAAAGAAGCACCCAGCATACTTTGTAAAGTGGTTGGCATTAGGAAGGGCATCTAGCTGTAGAAACCATGCAAGATGTGTCGTTTGATGTGTTGGATCCAGTTGAACTCTCCAACCCATGCCAGCACAGAAAGCTGATGTAAAACGTTGAAACATTGACATTATCACTACTGACTCAAGAAACAGTGGTTGAGCATGGCAGATTTTTCTACAGCTGGACAGCTCTTCCTGTTGCCAACCCTCACCTGTTTCCATATTAAATAGTATTTTCTCCAGTCCTTTGAACAACAAATAGCTGAATAGGTGGACATGATTTTGTAGGGGATTGTAAACAAATGTATGACAGTAACTTTTTGTTTACAATTAATATGTGCATGCCAAGACAAGAGAAACACGCACATGCACGGTGGGCTTCTTACAAGTTTCTACCTGCCAGGTGTTGGTCAACCTGCATCTGTAGTAGAAGGCTGACTGTCTCTGCACAGTGAGTTGAACCCTGATCTACATGGTTGTAAGGTGAACTTTTAACCATGTGCCCATCATGACTACTTAATGGAATTAAGTTTCGTATCAGCACATTGTATTCCAACTAAGCTCAACTTTCCTTTTGAGATTGATAAAGTAAATATTAGTCATGCACTGGGGCTAATTTCTTTCTTCTTTTGTTTGCAAATTTGTAGCCTTGTTTCAAGGTTAGAAGTCAGTATTTCTCTTAATTTTGTAAATAATGTAAAATGTAACCCCTCTGGTCTTCTAATTTAATTCATACCACTTAAAATCGTAAGTAAAAAAATGGTCATTACAATTCTCACTTTTCAATCCTTTATAGACTTGAATCCTTGTGTTTGTGTAAGAAATCTTTTATATTTAATTACAATTGTTCTGTTTACATGTATTTTATTTATTTATTTTTTTTCCCCCCACAGGTTCTCAGTATATTTCTCGATATACTTGTGCTATTGATTACTGTGCACACAACTGAATTAAATGATTGGCTCAATATATTACTTACCAAACTTCTTAATAAGACTGGTACTGATGTACTTGGATCAATTCAAACTAAAATACAAAAAGCATTAGAAACTGTCAGGTAAGAAATAAAATGATTACAGGTAGTTCGTATGGCAGTGTTGGATTCATTATAATTATTAATCAAGAAATGTTAATTAATATTCATTCCAACGTTTGTCCATTTTACATCTGTTTATCCATGTTAGCATGGGTTGGATGAGTACTTATTATTGAGGCATTTTTTACAGCTGGGTGTTGTTAACGTTTACCTGTTTTTTAAGTAGGGGATTTTTAAAATTCCATTTGTCTTCACAACTGCAGAGCTACAGGATAATTTTTTAATAGGGAATTTTAAAATATCACCATTTTTTCTTAAATCGTTTCATGTGAGGATGTAGAATACATACATTCACATGCACACACAAATACATGATGGACTTCCATAAAGTTTCCATTTGTCAATTCCATTCACAAGGCATTGGTTTGTTTGAAGACCGTAGTTTTGAGTTATGAAGTGAATTCTATATTCACATGGCCTGCACTTTTAGCGATGAAATATTTTACTCAATTCCCATTTGGGTTTGGGCAATTTTTCAGTTTTAAATGATTTTTAAATGAAACGTCAACTGTGAGTTAGGAGTTAGTCCCTATAACTTTTGAAAAACTCTTCTAGACAGGGAGATGATAGTTAAGTGAGAAAAATCTTTTTCTTACTCAGTTTGGATCTCTGAATGCTAATATTTGGTGAGAAAGAGTTAGTTTCAATAATTCAGGCCAATTCAAATACTTGGGGGTATTTTGTTAAATAAATTTCACACTAAATAGTATAATAGTATGTTTTTTAATTAATTAAATTTAAAGTAATAATTGGATTTGAAATGGACAACTTCGTTTGTACAGTCAGAAGTCTGTGCAGTTAGCTTGTGATGTAACAACCTTCCGAGCACACATTAGACTGATTGGTCACTTCTGGACACACCGTATCCCCGTCGTCTTCATGTGATGTCCTTGGTCATCATTGATGATGGATGAGCTAATAACAAAATGGCTTATAAAATTATATTAGCAAATATTTCATTCATAAGTCTATGTAATAAATGTTAATTAAATTGAAAATACTTTCTCGTGTTAATTATGATATCAGGACCTATTTACTTTGAGTAGACAGGTTGAACTGAAGTGAACAAAGGTGCTTTGTGCAAGAACTCAACAAGGTGACAAGGTTGAATTCAAAACTATAAGCTGCAATAACCCTTGCTACACATTTGTTTGTAAATGGATGCTGACAGAAGTCTGGTGTAGATATTGATTTGAAACATGTTGAACAAATCCTGAAGATTTAATGACATAGTAATGCTTAAAAAGGGAGGACAATAAACTGGGGTGGGACAAAGGAAAAAAAAGGATATAACAGCCTAAAAGCTGCTCAGTACAATAAAATAGCTGAATTGTATACATAGGCGCGGCGTGGCTGTGTGGTAAGAAGCTTGCTTCCCAACCACATGGTCCCGGATTCAATCCCGCTGCGTGGCA
>JAOPUL010003171.1:854728-866316 GCA_027564515.1 Octopus rubescens | reverse complement strand
TTGCACATCCAGCGGAGCATACTAGCTTTGTTTCTAGTATGTTCTGCTGGATGTGCAATGTTAGTATATATATATATATATATATATAATAAAGAAAATACTTTCAAAATAATTTCCAAGATAACTTTAGATAGATTAAATATTAAATTATGTTGAAGGGCTGTGGCCATACTGAGGCACTGCCAACTTGTGTTGCTACACTTTCATTAATCCTCTTTTTAATAGTTGTCCTTTGGTGAATGAGTGAGTTTGATGCTGCTGCCCTCTTTCCCGCTTCCTGCCATCAAGTTGGCTTATCTGGGACGCTTGACATCTACATCCACAGTCATATAAGTCTCTCAGCTCCTTTCAGAGTATACTGAAGAGCTGTGGGCCCTTGAATCTCAAATGATTGCAGTATCTGGTCCAGTCTTGTATTTTTACGACAGGGGAAGGATTTTAGGCACTATGCAATGTCACCCTGTTCTGGTATTTGTATAACTTTCAATGCCAAAGTTTGGGACTAGTCCTTCCAGGAACTTCCAGATGTATATTGCAGCATATCTTTCCCGCCTTTGTTTCAAAGAATAAAATCTTAATCTTTTGAGTCTTTTGTTGTAGCTCTTTTGCTGTGGCTATTTTTGTGTAGCTTCACTAGACTGCTTGGAGTTCCGCTATTAATTTCACACTGTGTGGTGATCATAGTTAAAGAGCAATATTCAAAAAGCCTTAGAACAAATGTCCTCTAGAGGACTGTCATGGTTTCCTGCTCTCTTGCTCTGAAAGTTCTAAGAATTCTGACACCTGCATTTCACTTCCAACTTAGTAATATGCACGTGGAAGTGGGTATCACTACTCATGTCAATACCCAGGTGACGCACTGATTGTGATTCTGGAACTGCGATCCCTCCAGGTTCAGTGTATTTTCTTTGCATTACTGTTGAAGACTTTTTAATTGTGACTTTTAAAAAAATATTTTGAAATAATGTCATGAGTATCAGCAATGTTAAAAGATATGAATCTGTCTGTGCAAGTGAGGAGATGACAATGGAAGAAGAACGATTTTGATTGGTTGTAGACTGGATGTGGAAAGAATTTAGTCCAAATGTAATTCTATTGCAAAATAGATTTGAGTAAGTTGGAACCATAACAGAATAAATAAGACAAGAAGGAGAATATACTAAAAGATTCCTTTTGGTAATAGTAAACAGTTACAATGTTCCAGAAAACAAATGTAATATTCATATTATGTAATTAGATTTAGTAAAAGTTGTGTAATTATTTTCTATTTTCCAGGCTGCTCAAGCCGTGCTGATTGCTCTCTTTAACTTAAATACAGCTGAATTTTCAATGATGTTATCCATTCTTCCCAAAGCATTCCAGGTAAGAAAAATATAGTTTGGCTCTTAAAACAAATGTTTTGCCAGTTTTAAATGTTAGCCAAACTAAGTTTTGTCTACTGAAGAATAGTTTGTATTTGTGCATTTTTATTTTTTTTAATTTCAGCAAAGTTTTTGGTCGCATCCACGACTTGTAGTAACTACTATTGGCTCATTTGGCCGTATTTTGAATAGAAGTCATTCTAGCACCCAACACCTGGTAGTCATTGACTTTATTTCCTCTTAGCCTCCAGATTGCTGCTTTAACTTTAGCCCTGCCCCTTTTTGGAATTCAATTCTTTTTTGCACCCCCATATGTTTTCTTCTTACACAACACTTTTCTCTATCCTCTTTTTTTTTTTCTCCTGGGAATTTATTAGCAACTATATATTATTATTATTCTTTTCCTGACATATAAAGTGGTCATTAAAAAAAAACAATTTGGTTTATTGGGAAATGAAAAGTTTTTTACTTTTTTGCAATTGATATTTCCTTTTTACATTTAATGATAAACTTTACTTCCAGTCTGACACAGTTGCTTGTGCACTTCTGTTACATAGCTTCAACTGGCTTTCCCCCTTTCATCTTTCCTACATTTCTGATTGGAACAGCATTTTGCTTTCATTAATTCGTAAACTGAAATTAAAAAAAAGACAGTGGACGATATTGAAAGTAATACCTGGTCAGTTCGTGTTTTATTGAAATGTGCTTGAATTTATAAAGTCTAGAATTTTAAATAATGAAAATGGTTGGTACTTTAGTGTGTTTGGTAAGTATTTGGTCAACTCAGTCTGCGATCTTTGGAACTGCTTTATTTATGTTGCTAATGCCCTTCAGAGAGGCAATAATTTTTCAATTTCTTCGAATCTTAGTTTGTATAACTATGTGAAACTCAAGTCATTTTACTTGAATGTTTTGTATTTTTACATTTTTAAATATATGTTTTGCGATTCAATACCCCATCCTTTTCTCTAGATTATGTTATAATTAGTTTTTTTAATTTTTTTTTTTTGCTCACTGTAGGATGGTGCTACCAAAATCTTGCATAACCATGTGAAATATGCTAGTTCTCACTCTGATTCAGATGTTTTATCTCCTCGTAATGCCACTAGTCCTGTTACTCGATTGCGTCCTCCATCCAGGTATAATCTGAATTATTATTATTATTATTTTTGTGCTGTGTTGACATGTACTTGATTTTAACTCTCTCACCTAATTTACAAAAAAATTGGAATAAATATTTTTAAAAATGCAAGATAAATTAGGAAACTTCAGAGTATTATGTTTTATGTGAGTAATTGGACTAAAAGCTTTTGATTGAAAACCTTTTTCATAATAACTGAAGTTTATATATTTTCTACAATAGTTAATAACTTATGCATATTTTTATGAATTAAAATTGGAAGAATTTTAAATAAAAAATAAATTTAACTTAGTTCACATTTTAAGGCCATTACTTGATCAACTTCTTTATGACATAAATTATATTTGTATAGTTTTTAATGAGAATTGCTGAAATCTATAGTAATTGATTTCTTTTGCTTTTTTTATTTTACTGTAGATCTGGTGAACCAGATGAGTACGAAACAGAGAACATGAATCCTCAGGATATTTATAACTCTATAAAGAAAACTTCTGCCGATATACAAAACCTTAGCTATAACAGTAAATTAGACCATTTTGATGATGTAAAGAAAAAGAAAGAGTTTACTTCTCAAGATAGTGGTATTCAAGACTTACGAAATGACAGCCCTGATGTTTCAGATCCTCGTAAAACATTTTATAACCCTTCACACTACCAGGATGAGGTGATTATTTGATTTTAAGCACTTCTACATTCGTCTTATGAGAAAGAGTATAAATTGGCTCATGTTTCAAAAATCATAATTTTTTCCATTACTTAATACTTTTAAAGCAACCCATCTGATGGTTCCTTATACAAAACTGTTTATGTCTACTGTCTGAGTCCTCATCTTGATTGTTGCTTTCACTACGTTTCGGCCTTCTTCAGGTGTCTTGTGTTGAACTCAGTTGTTGTATCATAATTTCAAACCTAACCCATTATTTGATCTAGTGGGGTACACTGTTCTTAGTCTGCTCTCTGCATTTCGTAACATTTTTTTTTTGCTTCAGTTGAATATGAATTACCTTAGTGCCTTGCCTGGGATTGAACCCAGAATCCCTTGGTGACTGCACTGCTTTAACCAATGTCTTTATCTACTACGCTATGCTGTTTGTTTTACAATGTTAAATGAAATCCTTCCGTCAAGGTTATTATGTAATAACCTTTGTTATATTCCAAACATCAATCTCTTCAAATGTTTGTTTACTTTCAAAATTTATTCAGATTTTTTTGTATCAGTCAAAAGAGAAGTTGTTTAGACTCTGTTGATTCTGCTGCACTTGGGTCCCTGGCAAATATACTTAACATTCAGTGAAGACTCACTCTGATTAGTATTAAATAGGAACCATAGGTATATCTTACCACTGTAAGTGGCACAGCTACTGTATGAGTGATGAATGTTTTATCAACTTACTGTCTTGTAATCTCAATTCTTTCATGGAGAAAAAAAATACTTAGAAACTACTTCAGTAAATCTTCCTTTGAATCTTTGAAATTGTTGTTTAACACCAAACCTACTCTGATCCAGTGAATCCTAACCCCACCTAAAAGAGTGTTTCTAGGACTATTATATTATCCAATGTATTTTAAAAGACAGTGATTTAATAGGGATTTATCTGCTATTTGTAGCAGAGAAGAAAAAAAAAGCAGACTAGAGTCTCCCACATTGGCCTGTAATTCTTTTAAGAATCATGTTAAGTTAGAATCTTCAGAATTGATCTTCATAAATTAAAGAATATTTCATTTCCCGAAAGGCATCCTATGTTTTTTTTCCTCCTAAATTCTGTTGAATTTCTTGCCTCTTAAGAAGTTCTCAAATAATTCTTGCTTTACTTAAATCACTTTTTTTTTTTACCTTACCTGTTTCTCGTTACATTTACTTTTCTACCTGTGTTGATTACAAGTGATGGTAATGTTCTCCAAATATCTTTCTGCAGCATACTTTAAATGGATACAACAGAACAACACTTTCTGGTGCTATGCTGGATGTAGACAATGAGCTATTTAATGAAGGTAAGTTGGCCTACCACAAGGCAATAAAGTCTTTATTTATTTGTTTATTATATTATTTAGTTATTTATTTCTGACTTTTAATCTGAAAATGTATGTTACCTTGATTTGTTATAATCTTTGATCAACAGAGTTCATTCATTCTTTGTGGATATGTGTTTGTGTGATGTTGTGGATATTTCTTTTTGTGTGTGAGAGAGAGTGTGTTTATCTCCATGTCCAATGAAATATATTGACCATAAAATGATTTCATGCCTTCATATCCATCTTACAACAAAATATCAAAATAAATCAGCATTTAACTTCCATCCAAACATTACAGCATTTTAACTGTTTTGTTTATTTAACAACTACCAACCAACAAATCCCTAATTCATACATTGTGCTTATTTATTAATGGGAGTTCAAAAGCACCGATACCTCCCCTCTGCATTCCTTTCATTGAAGGATGTTGTAAAACTGTTGGACCTAGAAACATGTTTCCTCTTCATTGTTGAAAAAGCAGTTAAAACATTCTTAACCGTTTCCATAGACTGGCTTTCATTTAATAAAAGTGTTTCCCTCCTTTTCCATTTTACTCACATTATGCTTGTTGTCTTCAATGGGCAAGACAAGCCAACTTTTTATAGATATTGGGTAAATGACTAAAAGATTGCATACTGCATATTTAGTTACTAGTGGACAAGTTGGGGGGGGGTCATAATATAGCCTTTCCTTCTCCTTGGGCTAATAAAAACAAAATACTAGGGGTGATTTGATCGATTAAACCCCCTTTCCTATGCCTTATGTCTGTGTTAGAAACAATTTAGTGGTGGTGGTGGTTTGTCAGAACCAATATCATGTCAAGAAAAATTGCTTTGCTGTAATTGTTTCAAGATCTGACAGTATTTATATAAACAAGTAGTAAACATAATAATAATAATAATAATAGATTTTGCAATTCCCTATGAAAAATTAAGAAATATCAGGAACTAGCTGAAGAGACTGTGGAAGACCAAGACAACAATTATTCTTGTAGTAATTTGTGCACTTGGCATAACATCCAAAATGCTAGCAAAAAGACTGAAAGAGATTGGAATTGAAACACGCATTGTCGACCTGCAGAAAAGTACCATCTTATATTCTGCAAGAATCCTAAGAAAGATTTTTGAGATTTAAGGAGACTTATTGTCACTAAACCTCAAAGATAAAATACCTGCTAACTAAATTAGCATAATAATAATGTTTTTATTTTAAAATAGTTTTAAATGATTAAACTGTTTACATATGTTCTAGCTCAAAGAAGAAAACCGAAATTAGTATTATTTTTTTTTTTTTTTTTTAAATTTGTGATTATGGATAATTATAAAATTGTGCCCTCCTATTTTAACTAGCTCCCTGGAAGTCACTGCTGGGCATACCGGTCACCGAGTGTGGTGAGATTTCTTCCCCAACATTTTTTTTTTTTTTTTTTACGTAAACGTTTTCTTTTTCTTTAATTCTGTACAATTTCCACTCCCTATTATTATCTTTTCCATTTCATTATGGTACAATTTATTTTACTAACATTCACTGTTAGAACATTGAGAAGATGTTTTGGTTTAGAATGTTGTCATATCTCTGGTGTGTGTGTATGTATGTGTGTGTGTGCACACGTGTGTTTTAAAGGCATGCCATTTGATACAATCGAATTAAATTGGCTTACACATTTTCTTTTGTATAATTATTTTTCTTTTTTAATTTCCAGAAAAGAAATTCTTAGATTTTATTTTAGTTCTACAAGTTGTAAATATTTGATAAAATATGGTTTACATATTTAAATAGGTTATAAATTATGTCAAAACAAGTTACAAAATAGTAAGAACTTTAAAAAACTTTTTTAAAACTTGCTCTTTAGACTATATTTTTAAGACATAATTTTCAGATAGGATTTTTTTTCTCTGCCAAGGAAACTTTATTATTGTCAATATACAATTTAATTTGATTTTTTCAAACTACACAAAGCCTTTAAAATTTCTAAAAGGAAACATTAACTGCCTTGTATGTGCTATTCAGGTGCCTTACAAAATCTAACAAGTTCATTTTTTTGAAAAATATCTTCCAAGTTCAAGAAGTGTCCTCATTCCACTTACATTTTTCTATTTTCTCAAAGATTCATTCATATCACAGAAATATTAACATTAAATTGTTACAAATAATAATAATTACTTTATGTTGCAGTTATTTTTTCCCATCCACTGCAATTTAAAATCTTATTAAAAGTTTTCTTTCAAATTTATAGATCTGTTTAATTAAAAAATTACATTTTTAATTTTTTGATTAAATAACAACAGACTTTGTCTCTACTTTGATTTCTTTCTTTTCCATTATGCTTTGCACTTTTCATGTTCCAACATGATTTTCTATCTTCTTCTGAATAAGTGTAATGTCTACTGGGTAATATGGCTGCCAGTCCTGAATGCAGCATTTTTTACCTTCATACATTTTCAGTATTTATGATGGCTGTTATTCTGCTCCTACAGACTTCTGTGTGTAGACACACACACCAACGTGTTTGCGTATTAGTGTACATGTACCTCTATTTGTAAGTGAATCACTTGATGCCAATTGTCAAAAAACTGGCCTTCAATCCCTTCCAACCTAATTACAAATATGAATCCTTTCAAATTTTCTGTTATCTTTACAAACCATAATCTTGTTAACTTTGATCTTAAGTCACTCAATATTTCTCAATATTTCAGTGCTGTTAACATGACAAAAGCTGATATTTTCTTTTTCTCAACAGTTCATATCTTCATACTTTTCTGTCATCCTTTGATTCTCTTCATCTCTCCATTATACTTTCCACAAACTTAGTTGCTCTGCCTTTTTGTCTTTTTGACTTTTTTTTAAAAAAAAAAGAAGAGAAAAGCTGCCAATGAGCAAAGTTTATGACCTGGTTTTCATTATCAGTTGTATCTATTTTCATTTCTCTTACATTGGGAAAGGTGTGAACATCACAACTTCCAATTTTCTCTATCTTATTCTAATATTACTAGTGCTAGATACCTCTAAATCTGGACAGTTAAACACTCTGTCATGCTTGTGTAAGATAAAATATTGACTAATTGACATTTAGTTTTGCTGGTTTTTTTTGTTTTTTTTTTTGCTACTTAAATGTGAGGATCTTTTGTATAAGATTTTCTACACTAATCTCTTATTTGTAGAATTGAAATGATGTTAACATTTTAGGATTTAACCTCTATAGATTTGTGTTGCTGCTTTGAAACTCAGTTTCTGCAGTTGGCTTAACCAACACATTTTGAAACTATTTCTTTCTTTATTCTGGTTTTATCGAGATAACTTCACAAATATTGTTTCATTTGCATGTTTTGCATGATCCTTTGTTATTAGTGATTTTTAAGTGACAGTCTCTTTCTTTACATAGTTGTGGATTAGTCTTACTAACACAATTACCGTTGCATCTTGTGTAAGGAAGAAAAATATTTTGATCATGAGGAAAGTGTTCCATCCCAGTCTGTGTAATTAGCTTTGTTGTTGTTGTTGTTTTCCTAGCAGTGTTTTACTTCATGTTTGTCCAAAAGTATTGTTTCCTGACAATCCACAATGTTGAGTACAAACTTGCATGGATTTATCACATCTCTTAACCTAAAACTTTATTGCCCAAACAGTTTGTAAAACTGAGCAAATCTTCATTGTATGATATTTGCTGTTGTATTTTGTTGAAATATTTTTAATAATTGCTTTAGAAATCAAATGTTTGGTTCTTTTTATTTTGATTCTAATATATTTTTGTCTACATTGTGGTGTAATACTTAGAACCCATTATTGACTCTGGTAGTTAATTAGTCATGATTATCAATATAGCATATTGTTTCTGTTTCACCTGTTTTGTCAACTTGAACATTTTTTATTTATTTAGCAATGTTCATAAGAAAGTAGATTATTATGAGATGTCCTCACAAAACACAATTGTATGTAATCATCACCCATTTTACTGTCATGTCCCAACTTCATTCCGTTGTAATTTAGTATAAATATGTTTATTATTTAACATCATGTTTTCATAATTATGTTAATGACCAGTTGATGATGTCTGTTTTCCTTCTTTGTCTGTTCTGCACTCATTTACTATTTCTCCTCTAATGAACTTTGTGTAGAGTTAATTTCAATCACAGGCTCGGTCTTTATATGTTTAGTGATTGTTTTTATTGCAGGAAATAATCAAGACCAAGATGAACAAATTCAAGAAATTCTGACAGAACTTTCTAATCATAATTCACGGTAACTATTTTATTATTTTACAAAGACGCCAATATTTGACTCAGATCTACTGCTTTTACTTCTCTCTCTCTCTCTCTTTCTCTCTCTCTCTCTCTTTCTCTCTCTCTCTCTCCTCCTCCTCTCTATCTCTTCTCTCTCTCTCTCTCTCCCCCTCCCCCTCTCTCCCCTCCAACTGGGGTAGCCATGTATCTCCTTTACTGCAAGACACCTCTTTCTGTCCCTCTATTCATAGTCTAACCTCTCATCACCTGGCTTTGTGCACCTGCCAGATGATTAGTTATTACTCCCACCATCTCAATTGAGGACTTCTGTTTTGCAAGTTATTTGGTGACCTCACTGATGCTGGTGCCAGGTAAAAAACACCCAGTACACTCTGTAAAGTGGTTGGCGTTAGGAAGGGCATCCAGCTATAGAAACCTTACCAAAGCACACAGTCCTCTTGTTTGTCAGCTCCTGTCAAACTTTCCAACCCATGCCAGCATGGAAAACAGGTGTTAAATGATGATGATGATGATGCTTTCTTTTTTATTTTTACTCTTGATAACACTCTTGATTTGACTAAATGTTATCAGATATTTCTTTATATCACATGTGATATATTAATTAGTATATTGTCTGCTCATATCACAAGCTTGATTTTCTCTCTTTATCTCATTTTTATCTTCCAATTTCACCCACTCACCACATCTTAGTGTCTCCCTCAAACTATTGGTAATGCAGAAAATTATTAAAGAATGTCTTGTAAACATGCTCATTTTTCTAACTAACTTCGGCTGGAAGGAGACTAGAAATCTCCTAATGACAGTTATTTCATTTCCCTCCCCACTTTTAATTGACTGTTCTGATTTATAAAAATCCCCCAGTTTTATGAATCTTAATAATTTAAACTCACCCACCTGCTAAAAGCTTGAATTACAATTTCATACATATAATACTGATATCCTTTTTTTCTTTTCTTTTTTTCTTTCCTTTTTTCTATACCAGCAACGATGAGAGAAAGAATGCTATGCATTTATTAATGAAGCTAGCTATAGACGGGAAAACAGAGTTATGGGACAAGCATTTCAAACCAGTTTTGTTAATTCTTCTGGAAACTTTAGCTGATGATGATGTTAGTATTGTTTGTTTGTTTGTTTCATTTTAAAAACAAAAAAAAAATCTTTTATTTCCAAATTATTTCTTTGATGACTTATTGTTGTTTTTACTTTCAGTATAAGATTCGAGGCCTCACTTTGTGTGTATTAAGAGACATTTTGCACAACCAACCAACTCGATTTAAAGATTATGCAGAATTGACTATTCTAAAAGTATTAGAATCCCATAAAGATCTTATTCGAGAGGTGAGTTTATTTTACTGCCCTTCTTTTCATACATTATTTGCATACAGTTATTGATTAAACTAATTTCTTCATATCTTGTTAATGTTTCAAAGCTGTTTTCCATACTGCATATTTTTCTAATACTTGATTTACTCCTAATATTGTATTAGTTATAGCTCAAAGTTGTTAATAATTTTTTTATTTTCTAGGTTGTGAAAGCAGCGGAAGAATGTGCTGGAACTCTGGCTAATGTTATTCCTCCAGAACAGAGCATTAGGATACTTAATCCACTTATCCAAAGTTCGCAATACCCAGTCATTTTAGCTGCAATCAAAATGCAAAATAAGGTACACTGAAATAAAAATATAAAGTTCTTTTTTCCCTTTTACTTTCTTTTGAATTTATGATATAAATTTACTTCTTATATTCTATTTAAGAAGCAAATCCCATTTGCGACAACAAACAATATTTTCCTAAACTATTTCAATTTAACTCTTGCATACCATTGTTTTTATACATGTGATCAAAACAAAACAAGAAAGAAAAAATACATAAAATAAAACATGATGCTCCCAGAAAAAACAGCCCCCCCCACACACACACATTCAGTTGTCCACATCAAAGGAACCGACCATTTTACAAACTCATCTTCAGCCCTAATGATGGCCTTGATGTAGCAACAGATTGCATGCTAGCTAGGATCAGTGGTTTCCACCCACCACGCCTTTAACAACAGCCACCAACAAGTTCATGGCAGCATTGTGAGTGGATGGGGGTCAGCCTCTCAACGATGCCCCAGCAAGAGTAATCTGAAGGGTTCAGATAAAGAGACCTAGGATGTTGGGAGTCACATAATCAGGTTCGAGGGGGGGGGGTTACTGGACATGAACTGTGCTCTCCTCACCATGCAGGTCTTGTATTTGATGACCTAATACAGCCTGCATCTGATTTTGGATCCTACCACTTTGAGCTGCTTGGTCATGGATTTTATTAACCCGCTGGGGTTGTCATAGATGAGGTCATGGATTTGTTGCATAAACTCAGCCTTCTTGAGAATGTTTCTTTCTCCTGGGCAAAGATGATATATTCCTGCCAATGTTCTCCACCTTTTTCTCAACTGTGTGAACATGAAGGACCCAACCACATTCAAGATTCTGATGATCTCCGAATTGTTGTGGACGGTGGCTAGAGCCACAAGAATGGTGCACCTTTTCATTTCCTGTATCAGATTTAAATTTGCCCTGTTGATATATCTGAAAAAGAAATGAGAAAGTTAACATTTGGCACATTGTATTCTGTTAAAGTTATGTTTGCTGATAATAGCTATGCCTCCAGAACAAGTAGAATCATCTTTGTAATGAATCAGTTATATGTGAATGGTTGTCATATCAGTGTACATCTATGACTGCACTGCATATACAATATTGGTGGGTTGTTGCATATTCTTGTCAA
Organism: Octopus rubescens; assembly: GCA_027564515.1. Taxonomy (NCBI): domain Eukaryota; kingdom Metazoa; phylum Mollusca; class Cephalopoda; order Octopoda; family Octopodidae; genus Octopus; species Octopus rubescens. The sequence continues at coordinate 854,791 of JAOPUL010003171.1, read as the reverse complement.
GGAATTTGGCATTGAGAAGGAAGCTGAAGTGAAAGATTTGGTGGAACACTATCCTGTTAATAT
>JAOPUL010003171.1:759954-772514 GCA_027564515.1 Octopus rubescens | reverse complement strand
TTGGCATGTTTCTACTGCTTGATGCACCGAATGGCACGGAAGAACCTGAGACTGAGACTTATTCTATGGTCTCTTTTTGCCAAACAACAAAGTAACAGGGATGTAAATAAACCAACACTGGTTGTCAAGATATGGTGGGGGGGGGGAGACAAACACAAGATAAAGACACACAGAGATATATATATATATGCATATATGTATGTGTACATGATGGGCTTCTTTCAGTTTCTGTCTATCAAATCCACCCAGAAGGCTTTAGTTGGCCTGGAGCCACAGTTGGAGACACTTGCCCAAGGTGTCACGCACTGGGACTGGACTCCAATAATGAACTTATTATAGAGAGTGCTCAGGTGCACAACTCATCAGGAAAGGTTAAAAGAAGGGACAGAAAGCAGTGATAAGTCAAGTTAAGAAAGATAGCAAAGTTAACAGTAAAAGAACCATAAAGAAGAAGAGGAAAGGAAGGATTCAAAGAGGAAATCAGCAATAGTGTTGGCAAATTTCAGAAAGCATAGAATTTTTTAAAGAAGCCATGTCCTGACAGTTAACAACTGACATGGGTAGGTCATTCCATGCTTCAACAATTCTGAGCTAAAAAAAATATTTAAGTCATGGGTGCTGCACTGTTTTTTTGATTCTATAAACCTGCCGATGAGTGGTTGAGGCATTGAATTGAAGATGGTGACTAAAGTTGTTGTTTGAAAGATAAGAGATAATCTTGTGGGTTTCTACTTCTAAGTCAGATGTTAGATGGATGTCAAAAACTGTTGATACCCAAAGAAGTAATATGCTCAAGATATGGTAAGTAACTGACAGAGAGTATTCATCTGGTTGCACTTCTCTAGAATGCTTCCAGCAGATCAATATTCTGGACATGGTAGGGGTTTGGAGATGCAAACTGTTAAGTGTGGACATACCATAGCCATATATATAAAATGTCTGTGAATTGGAGGCTGTAGTGCTATTCAGTGAGTGTTTGTCCACTAAGCGTTTATGTTGTGTGTAGCAGCAGCATTGTGCCAGGGGTGGGGACAACACTCCTCTGACAGTCACATTTGAACTTTGTAAAGAATTAGCAACAGTAAAGAGCTAAAATATTTTCTAACTCTGAACAGCAAGGTTAGTCTTTGGGATGTAGACTGTAAACGGATGGAACTAAATACCATAAAACGCTCAAATCGAAATTCTGTGTTGTTTTCACCAACTCTAATGTCTTTCAAAATATTTCAAAATAACGAACTATAATTCAGGAATTTGAAATAAAGAAACTGAAAGACATTATATTTAAAGTATTACAAAATAAATAAATTTCAAGAAAACTCATTTTTTATTGCTTCAATTTAAAATTTATTGATTACATATATAAAAAAGAAAAAAAAAAAGATTCTAAAAACAGCAACAGCATACCTTGGTTAATAATTATAGCTGGTTGATAAGTTACAAAAGGATGAAATGGTTTCACATATTACAAAAGATAACTTTAAAGAAATCTGAACATTGGACTCCCAACACCAAATAACAGGAACTTAAATGCAGATTGTAAATATCATACATACAGGCGCTATATTATACTTGGTATCTTTTCTCTTTAGCTCATGTGTGTGTGTGTGTGTGTGTGCGCGCGTGCGTGCGTGTGGGTATATATATATATACACGAGTGAGTGGACAAATGAAAGAAAGGTCACTCAACACATTAGTAGTAGGAGTTTTATTCAAAACAGTTTGATCTGCACCCATGGTTACTCGGAGTTTCGCAGAACGCACTATATATATATATATATCAAATCATCCTAGTCATTTAACATCTATTTTCCATGTTGACATGGGTTGGATGGTTTGACAGGAGCTGATAAGGCCAGAGGGCTGCACTTGGTTCCATAGTCTGCTTTGGTTTCCACAGCTGGATACCCTTCCTAATGTCAACCACTTTACAGAGTGTACTGGGTGCTTTTTACGTGGCACACACACACATATATAATTTTATATATTACTTTTCTATATTCCAACAAATTGAAAGAAACTTAAAGAAGATCCATAAAATGTTGAAATGCTTAACAATCCAACGACTAAAACAAGTAGAAGATAAACAAATAAACTGAAGAAACCATAAACAATCACCCCTTGCATTGTCAACAGTGAGATTTGAAACATTGACACTGCAGATTTATTCATAATATGTTCCGACAGATTTGAACATAAATATGATAATAACTGTTGTGTTTGTCACAGGAGAACAGCTTCTTCTTTACCAGATTATTATTGTATGTTTACACTACTCCTACCATCCTTAGCCTTAATTACTTTAACTAATTTGATGCCAATCAGTCTGCTTGATTTCACTTTGAGTTATACAAAACACAAAACCTTCATTTCAAGCATTCATATCTTAATTAAAATGTTCCATAATAATTTTGTGTAAGAACCTTTTATGTTCCAAATACCAGCTTAATAATGGAAACATTTTTCTGTATATAATTCTCTTTAAAGAAATATAGTTACAAAAGGGTTAATTAAATATTCTGTTCTCTCCCATTTTTACGTTTATGTTTGTGATTATCAAAGTTTGCCTGTTTGTGAGTGGGGTGGGATTTTGATCTCCATTGCCAGCAATATGTAAATAAAATCTGTCTTCTATAAGAACAAGATTATGTTGCAAAGGTATGGATTAATTTTATAGTGGTGTATTGCTTCTATTATTATTATTATTATTATTATTACTTTGTATAGTTACTACTCCACCCACCTCCCAATACATACAGAATCTAGATACTTCTATGTACCAAGTTTTCTTTGTAGCTAAACCATTTTACTCTGTTCTGTAAGTAAAGTAATAATTGTTTTATAATATTCAAATGCCCCACCCCCGTCTCTCTCTCTCTCTCTCTCTCTTTTATCTTTTACTTGTTTCAGTCATTAGATTGCAGCCATGCTGGGGCAATGTCTTAAAGTGTTTTGTGGAACAAATCAATCCCAGTATTTAGTTTTTCTTTTTATTAAACCTGGCACTTATTCTATTGATTGATTGACTGATCAATAGATAGATTTTTGAAGTTGAAACTTCACAATTACTACAGTGAACCTCATCGTTTGAGAAATAATGAAATGAATAATGGAATCATTAGGAGCTTCACTAAGATTTGACTTTTTTTTTTTTTCCTTTTATTCTATTTACATATATAAAACAGGAGAAGGTTAGGCCCTTGATATTCCATCAGCATACTGAGATACAAAAGCATTGCAATATTAAAATCAATTTGTTGCTTCAGTTAGGACTTAGAAACCTGATGCTTTGCTTCAACTATCTTAACCCCCAATGGTGTTAAACCCTCATCGATTTACAGGTTAATCGTTGTTTCCAATGCCTCTTCTTCAAACAGTTATATGTCTAGCAGTAATATATATATGTATATATATATATATATACTTGCCATCTTTGCTCAGCATTCAATGGATGAATCACAGCCTACACAATGTTGCTGTCAGCAAAAGTCACCAGTGACTGTGGCATTCTAGACCAAAATACAACCCAAGGCATAAGGAAAACAGGTCACTGATTATTGCCTGAAGATCAGAAGGAATAGTGATTTTGAAGTTACAGCTTTAAATAAAGAATATTATAACACTCTTCTCTTTATTAGAGTGCTTATCTCTCAGGTTTGTATGCACCAATATGCATTCACTCTACTGTGTGTGTGTGTGTGGGTGGGGGGTAGCAACTTGTGATTCGTATGTGCACATGAATCAAATATCTACTTGCTGGTGATTTGTGTTAATGGTTGTAGTTGATGGCCTTCTACTATGTGGGTTTGTCTTCAATGCTGGTTCCTCCTTCTTTAAATTTCTTTATATATAAAAGTGTAAGAGCATCTGTATGAGTATTTCATTATAAAACAGTTCTTACAGCAAGTAAAGAAAAAAAAGGGAAAAAAAAAAACCATATTTGAATATGACAAGGTTTAACTTCCATCATGTTTTTACTTCAAGTAAGTTACAGGCAATGTTCAGAGATGAAATTTAAAAAGAAAAATGGCTAATAAATTAATTAAAAAATTCTTTATGAGTATGCCGAACTCAATAAAACACAAATACCGTAAACCCAAGATTATAATAAATAAAAAAAAGGAAAATGGTCATAAAAACATTTCAGATCTTTTAAGAAATATTGAAAATTTAATTTTTAAAAATAACTCGGTTTTCAAACTAATCTTTTCTTACAAATACTGTTTTTCCAATGGTATCATGCAAGATTTTACTGCATTACTAAATGTAGGTCTTCCTCAGGGGGTTCTGTGTTGCTCATTTGAGGAATTATTATTGCAATGAGTTTCCCAACAAATATTTATCTTAATTCTTCCAAAATGTTGTCAGCTTAAATTAAAAATTTACAGAGGAAGAATATGAATAGAAAAATTAACTCTTTCACCTACTATTTAGCTGCTTTGTTCTATTATATCAATAGATTCAAGAATGAATGCAATGAAATAAAAATTCAGAAATGTTATAAAAATAGGAATAATCCCTTCTTTGAGTATTGAGTTCTTTTTAATATAAAAAAAGTATTCCATACTGGAAAAGAAAAAGAAAAAAAATCACAAAAGTTACAAAATTATATTTTTTTAAATTTATAACCCTGTATATAATAGTTATTATCAATAAAGAATTTAGTATTAATTGTCATTTTAAAAAATCACTATGAATTCAATTAATCCATTATTTTAATTATCACTTAGCTGTTTTTGAAGGAAAAAAAAAAAAGCAATAGATGGATGACATTTAATTATTTTAATAAAAAGTTAGTGTTAAGAGATTACAACTGTCCAAAATGTTCAACAAAGTTCTTGAAAATAGCTTCATAAACAATAGTTTTAAAACAAAAGCAACACAATTCACATGGTTTGAACAGAATAATGAAATAGAAAAATAATTAAGCAGAACAAAAATGTAACGTGAATTAAACATTTCATTTTGTTTTGATTTATATGTTGTATATTTAAGACCAGGGACTTGCTATCATAAAAAAATAAAATCATTTTAGAACTACTTGTCATAAACTATATGAATAATTGTAGCAAATGAATATAAATATTTAACAATTCTAAAGCAGTTTGTATATAAAAAGCAAACAATGTATTTTGTGTTTTTATTCAAGTCATATATCAGCTGAGAATTATATTTCTCTTACTAAAGTAAGGCACAAGCAAAATTAGAGTGCTTATAGTGAAACAACTAATAATAATAATTACATTGTGTTATATAGATCATGATGATGATCATCATCATCATCGTTTAACGTCCGTTTTGCATGCTGGCATGGGTTGGACGGTTTGACCAGAGCTGGCAAACTGGAGAGCTGTACCAGGTTCCAGTCTGATAGATTAACTAATAAAAGAAACGAAATATATGTATATAAAAATAAAACATGGTAAATAGCATCAATAACTAAATGCTTTGTGTGTTTATGTTAATATTTTGATAAAATATAAAGAACCTATAATATTTTCTGACATTCCTCCATCGGATAAATGTTTTCATAATAAAGAAGCAATTATGAAAAATTACAGTGCAGTAGTAATTAAACAAAAACAATCTGGCAACCCCAAAAACAAAGAAGTTATAAAATAAAATTGAATAACAGCTTGCTTTTGAAATACCATGAAAGCTGTATTTAACATAGATATTAAGGTGCCTGCCTACTAGCCAAAAAACAAAACAAACAACAACAAAACCGTTGATAGTGACCTATCACCAACACTGCAATGTTTCCTTCTCAAAGTCACTTAAATTTTGCTGGTAAAGTCCTTCAAATGACACACAGGTGTCATTAAAGGTGCAACTAAATAACTTGGAAAACTTTTCTTTGTTCTATGGGACTGAGTTGAAAAGTTTCCATGGACAGGACTACAGCAGGAGGAGATAAACACCACCAATAGCATTATTATTATTATTATTATTATTAAAAATACAACATAGGAGTAATTGATCACTATAAACTAATTGTATTAGCTTTAAGTTTATACCAGTATTAACTGTAAGCATACTAGCAGCTCAGTAGTCTATGACCAGCAAGAATATTGAATGGTTTTGGTAACAAATTAAAATAGTAATTGTCATGGAAGGGTAATTAATAACAAAATGAGTTTACAATTTGTATGTTTCACAAAAAAATTTACATGGACAGAATTGTTTTGAAGAAGTTAAAAAAATACAAATTTTACACATTTATTGTATGAGTAATATAATATTTAAGTGGCCAAAAATAAATTCAGAGTTTCAAGTAATCAATACAAATTTTACCGTCGGTCAATACTTAATATGTTTTCCAATAAAATATTAAAAAGGATGGACTAAAATAATTGTTGGTCAAAAAGACCTGAGTAAATTAAATCATAAAAATTATTTTTTTTTTTTTTACATATAATTTAATTATATGTAAGTCATCATCACATGAAGCTCATTTTAAGTGAAATGAGTCCAGCTGATCATATTAACAAGATGGAATAATCAATAAATAGAGCTGTAATATTGTATTCATAAGAATTTGATACTAAATGCCAACTTGGTAGATAGCAAGACATATTTAAACAGGCTTATATACAGAATCTGTTGTTAAACATTGAAAAATGTTAAATGCAAAAATGTTAAGTTATAATTATTTTGTTCCCTCTACCCGCTAGAAATTGAAGCAGCTGAACGAATTTCAAATAGCAAAGATAGAAAATAATTCCTTTGCTTATTATGTTGATGGAGCTATTAGAAATAAGAAAATAGTGTTTGGAGGAACATATTGATATGTTAGTGTTAGCAGCAAAAATAATTGGGGAAAAAAAAAAAATGAAAAAAGAAAAAGAAGCATATTTGCAACTGTCTTAAATTTTAAAGTAATAAAACTGAACTCACAAAAAAATAAAATAAATTGAAAATATATTAATTTTCTGAATCAATTGAGATTTTCTCAACACAATCTTCTGGTTGAAGATCAAAACTGGCAAAGAGAAGAAGCAAAACATTTATTTTTAATTAGAAACAATTAACTTTTTTCATAAAATCATTCAGAAAAACCTAGACTTGACATTGGAATTCAAAAATAAAGATTCAATTTTTCTAATCATAAGAATTATTTTAGAAAATAAGAACAAAGTAAAAGTATGTTTGTAGGTGATATTATAGTGAATCTGTTAGTATCAAAGGTGAATTGTTAGTAAAGGTGAATCTATGGAGATTCATTTGTACTGAGAAAAATTATGAATCTTCAATTTTAGCCAAGTATCTCCTGCCTGTCTCTGTCCCACTATCATATTCTAACCTCTCACTTGGCACACAGCCACTTCCCTCAGTTCCATTCCCTCTCACAGGTCTTTGTCTTGCAGGTGACTTGGCAAACCTGCTGGTGCCAGTGCCACATAAAAAGCACTGGTGTTGGTTCCACATAAAAAGCACCCAGTACACTCTGTAAAGTGGTTGGCATTAGGAAGGGCATCCAGCCATAGAAACCAAGCCAAAACAGACGATGTAACATGGTGTGGCCTATGGCCTTGCCAGTTCTTGTCAAGCTGTCCAACCCATGCCAGCATGGAAAATAGACGTTAAATGTTGATGATCATGAGGATCATGATGTATAAAGCCACAAATTTTGTTGGAAATTAAAGTTTACTAAATCAACCTCAGTAGTTAACTGATCCTTTATTTTATCTAAGCCACTGTGGTCAGACCTCCAAGTGAAAAGAGTGGGATTGGATCATACAGACTGACTCTCACTTTAAAACTATTAAGCATAGGCAGGCAGAAAAGTCCTGCAGTATCAAGGATCAGTTTACATAGCGACTTTAGGGCATGCTGCTCTTCCTCGTGAGCTTTGGACATGAAGAAACTGCCATCATCATTGTTTTACCTACACCAGAAGGATGGAAAGCAAAACTGACCTCAGAACATAAAAGGCCAGAATTAAATATTGGTTTCAAGTTTTTGGCACAAGGCCAGCAATTTTGGGAGAGGGTGTAAGTCAATTGCATCGACCCTAGTGCTCAACTGGTATTTATTTTATTGGCCCCGAAAGGATGAAAGGCAAAGTTGATCTCAACAGAATTTGAACTCAGAACGTAAAGACAAACGAAATGCCACTAAGCATTTTGCCCAGTGTACTAAGGATTCTGCCAGAACTGAATATTGTAAAGAATTTTGTCTGACATACAAACACTTCTGCTAGTTCACTGCCCTAGTAATATCATTTCCAATATAGGCACAAGGCCTGAAATTTGTGGGAAAAGGATTAATTAGTGACATATGCCAGTGACATATCCCGTGCTGGTGACACATTAAAAACACCCATGCCGGTGACATATTAAAGGCACCTCGTACAGTCTCTGGAGTGGTTGGTGTTAGGAAGGGCATCCAGCCATAGAAATAAAGCCAAAATGAACTGGAGTCTGGTGCAGCTCCCCGGCTTGCCAGTCTCCAATCAAATCATCTAACCCATGCCAGCATGGAAAACGGATGCTAAATGATGATGATGATTACGATGATGATGATTGACTGGTAGTTTATTTTATCAACCCTAGAAGTTGACCTTGGCAGGATTTGAACTCAGGTAATTGGCATCATGACTAAATAACACAAAACATTACGTCTGGTGTGCTAATGATTCTGCTAATCCTTTGCTCTCACTGCCCTAGTAATATCAATAATGAATCAGCATAGAATTAAAGGTTGGTGTGATAATCATTACTCTAACTTATTCTGATATATATATTTGTCTGAATCAAATAAGCAAGATGGTGTTTTATATGAATCTATATATGCTGTAGGTGTAGCTAGAGGAGTTATTGTGTAGATTGGACTAAACTTCAGATGAACTGTACTCCTCTTAGATGTAGTAAATAATGTAAAATTTGCCACCAAGTGTTAATGTTCAGTACATTATAGAGTATGAGAGAGAGAGTGAGAAAAAGAGACACACACACATACACAGAAAGAAAAAACAGAGAGAGGAACAGAGAAAGAGAACAAAATGCTATGATAGAGAGAAATGGTAGTTTGTAGATGAATAAATGATTGATTACTTTTAGATTGACCCCTGGGTTTGCTTAGACTGCATAGCTATGTTGATTAATCATATCTCAGTGGATTTGAAATCTAAACTTATTTTATTGATAGTAATCTCACATATGTTATTGATATATCAATATTTAAGGCAGGGTACCTTTTGGGATTTTGTTTGGGGTTTCTTTACAATGCTTTTATTACTCATATTTCCCTGAGAATCAGTTAGTTAGTTCATCTTATGTTTGTGCATCAGACAAGCAGTTCTTTAATATTGTTGATTGGTTGCATGTTCTATATTTTCTCAGTATTTGTTAACAGCCTTCAGGGTTTCTTGAAAGAGTCAATGGCATATAACCAGGGCTTCCAGAAGAAATATGGCATGGCAAAACAAAACTACAGGAATCCCTCACTTTACAGAAGTAATGCGTTCCTGAATATCTGGCCGTAATGCGAAATCCTGTAATGCGAATTAATTTTTCTATTGATTTTCATTCTATCAAAAGAGATTGCATTCCTACGGACTTTTTCAAAACAAAAAAAGCACACGAAAACAACAGAGAACAAACAACATGATCACCTTTATACAAGAAAATAACTATTTCTAAACATACACAGTACAATATAGATACATAAAAACACAAAAACATTTCAAGAGGAATAAGTTAGAGAATTAATAAGAATCATAATATCATAAGAGTATGTTTTTACCACAAAAGATGCTGACTACTCTGAGAGGGGTGGCGGTGGAATGAGCGTTAATAGGAGGATGAGGGACAATATATATTATCTTATAGTTCATTATTACGAACATTAGCTTGAGGGGTAAAGAACTTGTCCAAAAGTTGTTTGTTATTTATGATGTAGTATCATCTCTTTGTACAGCTCAGTATAGGAACTGAGCTCATTGTAAACTCCTCTTGTAATTTTTATGTTACATTCACGATTAAGATCATTATCAGCAAAAAAGCATGCAGACCTTCCAATCACATCATCTTTTATGACAAGTGTCACAATATCTTTCCAAATTTGATGTAGACTTTCTACTTGAGGAAAACTTGTAATGTCATGGATACAGTCTGGCCATAAACTTTTCCAAGCATTATTCAAAGTTGAAGGTTTCACTTCATCCCATGACTCAGCCATATTATCCACAACATCCATTATGTTTGAATTTCTTCCAGAAACTATAGGTTTACCCTTCCTGTCAATTGCTTTCATAAGTTGTTTGAAAGCTCTTCTCATATAATATGCCTTGAAGTTAGCTACCACACCTTGATCTATTCTACTCTCACATTATCAGAAATGTCATCAGAAAGTTTGCTAGGTGGCTTGGTGCATTGTATAAAAGAAGCAATGCTTTGTTGGAAATATTGTCTGGCATTGTACCTTTCTTACCACAGGACAAAAGATATTTGTAAACCACTCTTTGAAAAGGCTCTTAGTCATCCATGCTTTCTTATTTGAATGCCAAATCAGAGGAAGATTAAACTTTCTGTAACCCTTGAAAGCCCTTGAATTTTTGGAGTGATACATGTGTAGGCACTTTAATTTCTTATCATCAGAGGCATTTCCTCCCAAAAGAAGAGTTCAGTGATTTTGGGAAACTTTAAAATCCTGGTGTTGATTTTTATTCTCAAAAAATAAAAGTTTTAGTAGGCATGCCCTTCCAGAAAAGAGGTTTCATTAACATTGTATACTTGTTCAGATGTGTAGCCCCCTTTAGCAATCATTTTTTTCAAATGCTCAGGATAATTAGTAGCAGTCTCTGTATCAGCACTCACAGTTTAACCAGTCAGTTTTGTGTTGTGCAAATTCATGCACTTCTTAAACCTTTCAAATCAGCCTTTATAAGCAAAAAAAAGTATTTTTTGCATTAGAAGTTTCACCTTCCTTTTTTTGCTAATTGTCATATAAACTTTTGGCTTCTTTTTGAATTACCATCATGTTTATCAGTACATTACACTGATTATGATCCTCAACCCATACACTCCAGAGTTGTTCTATTTTAATGGAAAAATAAAGTCTGGGTAGTTAATGGAGTAGCTTCTTGAGCACTTGACATAATTTTCTCTGTTGTTATATACAATCTGAGTTTCCATAAGAACGAAATTACAGACTGTATCCCAAATTTAATGGTCATACTTTACATTACAAATTCTGTAAGCATGAAATCCCATAACCTGAGGTAGCCATAACGTATGGGTACCATTACTTTCGAGCCTTAAAATGGAAGTTGGTGGGGAGGTTGGTTTTCAAAATTCAAGAATGCTGAGTTGTGTTTTTTCTTTTAGTAAGGCCTCAGAAAAGGGTCACAGGCTACTTCTTGACTGTCTGGGCCCCCCACACAAAAGGCATTGTGTTTATTGACAATCTTCAAAATACTATGCCAACTTGCTGACCAACCAAACACCCAGGAAAACTGACAAAAAGGGTCCTGTTTCATCAGGACTATGCCCCAGCATACAAGTCCTTGGTTTCAATGGCTGCTGTGCGTGACTATGGCTTTGAACTGGTTGATCACCCACCCTATTCTCCTGATTTGACTCCATCTGACCCTCATCTGTTCCCCAACATTAAAAAACACTTGGCTGGGAACCAATATCACCATGATGATGACATCATATCTGCTGTTGATGACTTTTTTGACCAACAGGATGAAAGCTTCTTCACCAATGGGATCCAAGCATTGCACTACTGATGGAAGAAGTGTATGGACCGCAAGGGGGTCTATGTTGAAAAATAAACCTCATTTGGTCACATTCGTTGAGAGTATCTTTGTCAGCCTATGAACTTTCAACTGACCCTCGTACTATGACCTTAGGCTTTGTGAGTAGATTTGGTAGATGGAAACTGAAAGAAGCTCATCTTATATGTGTGTGTGTGTGTGTTTGTGTCTCCTTGTTTTGATATTGTGTAATAGTTATAAACAAGTGTAACCCTCATACAAGTAGTGTTGCTTCCAATCTTCTGCAAAAACATGAGCAGCCATGGGAAATATTTTGCTTGGAAACAGGGTGAGGGTTGGTGACAAGAACGACATCCAGTAGTAGAAAATGTCTCAACAAATTCCATCTAACCCAAGAGAGTATGGTAAAGTGGATGACGAAGAAAGATAGTAATAGTTGAAAAAATCTAAAGAGAGCAAAGATAGCTAACAATGAGACTCAGCAAAGTGAAAAGGCCAAAGAAAATGTGATAGTTTAATTGTAGGATAAAGTTGACAAGAGTAACAAAACATCTTATTTACTCTCCCACATGAATAAAAATCATTCTTGTGTATCCCAAGCACAGATACTGCCAGTATAGACTTTACCTCTTTATTTCTTAAGGTTTGATACAGTAAGTACCACTAATAGACAAGAAAGTGGGAAGGTCAACTCAATTGATCATATCCACTACCATGTTCTATCTAAATCAATAATGGAAAAAACTGTAGTTTGGTACATCTTCTTCTTCTTCCAGAGTTTAAAATCCGGTTTTGTCCCCGTGAACGGGGGTGGCCGGATTCACCTCACACTCGC
>JAOPUL010003171.1:749751-759854 GCA_027564515.1 Octopus rubescens | reverse complement strand
CCAGTCAAAACCGTCTAACCCATGCCTGCATGGAAAAACAGACGTTAAAGGATGATGATGATGATGATGATATATATCACTAGCGTGGCAATAGCTGCTATCTCCAGCCATCGGTATCTTGCATTGAAGAGGTCTAACCTCAGACGGAAATCACATGATATGCAAGTCCGAGAGGCAGGAGTAACGGTGGTTGTCTGCTGCTGGTGATATCTTATTGTGTTTACATTAGTTATCCATTTGTGAGTTTCTCACTTGGAATATATTGCAATATTTTTTAGTGTTCTTGCGCTAAGTCCACAGTTATGTGACATGGATATTGTAGCAGATACTTGCCCAAGATGTTGTGCAGTGGGACTGAACCTAGAACCATGTAGTTGGGAGACAAACTTCTTAGCCACCCATCCATGACTGCACCTTATGCATTGTTGTGAAAACATTAAATGTGACCTGATTTTATGAGGGATTAAATCATAGCCACTTTGAGAGTTTTTGTTAGACAGACTATGAGGAGCTAGCTCAGTTCTGCAATGCATGCTGGTCTAGCTGAACATCAATGCTAGAAAGAATATTTGCAATGTAAAAAGAGATGAAAATAGAAATGTGTCTGTTTTTACATTCTTGTGAACCTGATTAGTTTGTAACCTTGACATTTAATGGGTATTGTATTCAAATAACTTGAATTTGCAACTTTAAGGGGAAAGAAGAAATTAGCCAATACATGAGATTTAAGGTCATTTGAAAGAAAGCTGAAATGGTAGGAATACAAGCTTAAAAAAAAAGGAAACTGAGCAAACACAATCCCACTCTTCAAAGAAGTAAAGCACACAATCCAAATATTATCAAGAATATGATGATGATGAAAGGTTTCTTGTAGAATTTTATTTTCCTTTCTAATTTTCACTCTTATGCAAATGTGTTTGTTTGTTCAACTGATGTGGATGTGGAGACTGCATCAGAAAATTATCAAAGAGAAATATTTGAGCTGCAGTATGACAACAGAATGAGATGGAAATTTCATTGTGAAGTTGTCTCAGAGATGAATATATTTTCTGTAGAAATAAAACTGAGTGGGAAGTATCCTAATTTAATGATCCATGCCAAAAAAGTGGCATCATTGTTTGGCAACATTTATTTGCATGAGCAATTATTTTCAAAAATGAAGCACACCAAAAAACCATGATTGATGCCCATCAAATGTCTTGTAGTCTGACATCCAATATTAGGAACTTTCAAGCAACAATTTTAATATGGATTCTTCAACTGTTTGCATTAAAGTTTTAAATTTTCATTTAGTATAATATATTAAGTTTGCCATTATTCTATGCATCATATTTATATATTTTATATTTCAAAAATTCTTTTTGTCTTTTTAATAGATGCAGACAAGATGCTCTGATTTTAAAAAAAAAAACTGATTAAATCAAGTTCTCTCATTACTAATTAGCATCCATCACTAAACAAAAATGATTTTCTTATATGCATCATTCTTTTATTTAATAAAAAAAAATACAACTAGATATATTTAAATCGATAATTCCCATTTTCAACCATTTTTGTATTCATTACAGGTATTTGGTTACAAAACAACAATTAATAGGTCTCACTACAGAGCATCATACAATGGAGACAAACACAGTTTGAACACACAAAAACATACATTTTGTTTCATCATTTTCATATCAAAATAATATTTTTTCCATGGAAAATTATATATCATTTGAAAGTTCTTGATGTGAACCTTCTTCTCATATAGTTTTAATTAAAATCTACCCGTTACATATCATGTTGTGGTCCCTCAAACACCCTGGTATTTCCACACATTTACAAAGTTTGTCCCATTTGTTTTTTATTGCTGAATGGTAACCCTCGTTCTAATTCAATGTGCTGGAGTGCTATAATTCGAGTTGTGTTGAAAATCATACACTCATGAAGAGGACTTTTTTTTTTGCTTTATTTTGATATAAAAATCGATGGGGGTAGGTCAGATAATCGTTACAAAATATAAAAGTGAAAAGTTTATCATTAATTTTCACTTAGAAAAGAACATATTTTCTTAAAGATTTTTATATCAGAAGAAAAAAAGAAATCTCTCACGAACTCAATATGGTCATTGCTAAATCTGGCCATGATATTTCGAAAAAGCACAAAGTCAGTAAAGAGAGGGGCATACTAATGCTACTTGCCAAACTGATGTATTCACGTGTGGCAAGAGGTCAAATGGAACATGAATCCAAGACTTCAAAGTCTGAAGCAAGCCAACACATTCGTGGGATTACCACAGGCAATAGCATGGCTAAGGCGTTGGAACAGCCAAGCCCTCCCACGGGCATTACCTGATACTTCAGTTAGGTGAGCCGCCAACGATGACAAGAACTTCGCTGTTTGCAGCCCAAGTATTCATTTATTACGACAGAGAAATAAGACTTCAATACTTACGTTAAATCATAGATGGGATTCAGACTGTTTTTAACCACTTCAGTTTTTCTCTTGCTGGCGCTACTCTTGTCTGGCAGTAGATACATCCTGACGTAAGGGTCTGCAAGGTTATCATCATCACAGTGCAGCAGGTTACTGTTAAAAGGTTTTACAATAACCAGTGTTATTAAACCATTATAGATACATCAACAACTTCACCATAAATTATCTACAGATTTCTTCTGACTTATAATTACATTTTAAAAAATATCCGTAATTATGTAATTATTATTTATATCCAAATATATATATAGATGAAATTTACAGAAAATAAAACAAACACGGCAAAACAGTTGTAACAAATAGGTGTATTAGTTTGACGCTCAGGAATAGGAAAACAGAAAGAGTCTTTTACGTTTCGAGCCTTTCGCTCTTCAGCAGAAAGAAATTAGGGGAAAATAGGAGAAAAAACAGAGAATGAAAAAGTACCGTTAGATTAGCGATCGATCATGGTAGTGTCTGTATGTGTATGTGGGTATATATATATATATATATATACAAAATGATGTTGAATATCCTATTTCTTGCAAACATGGAACTATATACACACATACATGTGTGTGTGTGTAATTATGGGATGGAGGTATTGGGTGAATGGATGGATGTTTCTATGTATGTATGACTGGATGGATAAATGAATGAATGGCTAGCTAGATATTTATGTTTGGTATTCTAGACTGGAGATTTTCATGACAGATGTAAACATCTTATGATCTTACGGGACAAACTTTTTAAAGTTTTCTAAGGCAAAGGAACATTAGCTGAATGATGGATTGAGATTTCTGGAATGCATAGTGTATGGAAAGAGTTCCAAGTTATCAGGGAAAGTTACTATTTATGACTGCTTTTGTCAACTAAGTTGATATATTTGAGGAATTGAGGTGAGATTACAGAAATTACACTTGAGAGGTATACCAGCCTGTCCCCATAATGATATATTTATTGCTCAATGAGAGAGAGAGAAGGCCAGTACCCAAGACTCTGTCCATGGCCTTCAGGACTGAAGAAAGGGATAAAGTTATCATTAGACTAGGGGTCTGGCCCAAATGTTTACAACAGATTACGCTCCACTTAAGGTACCCAAGTGATGTGCTTAACAAGGCAATGGATTAACTCTACCATCCAAACACACACACAGTATTGGTTCTCATTGTTTAGAATATATTAAAGACAGTAAAATGATAATGATGACAATATATATGTTTGTGTATGAGAATTAAAAAAAAACTTGTGTAGCACTCACTAACCTTATACAAATAAAGTTATTTTTACTCAACTTTTAACTTTCACCTAAATATATGTATAGAGAAAACCAAATTGATACAAAGCCTACTTATTATTTAGGGACAGACATGTCATCACAGAAATCCACTTGGACTTGTGTACAGTATCTTGTGTACACACGTACACACACACACACACACACACACACAATCTATGTATCTGTGGACTCAACTTTCCTAACAGTTCACATAGCTGAAGTCACTAAATGTTGCTTAAATTGTACAAGTTTTAATGGGAATGTCCTGCTTAGTTGAACTCAAACTCGAACCTATTAATTGATTGAGTGCAACAACTTTCCTAAAATACACTCGTGTCTTTAACCTCAAATTAGTAATGTGAAAATGGTACAGTTGCAAAAAGAAAGAAAGAAAGGACAAACATTCCTGGTGTACAAATATAAGTATATACTTACACACATTTATGGACAACAACCACCAGTTTTTGTCTGAGGCAGCTATATCGGAGGGTCAGCTGAATTCGACCACGTCCATGTTGTCCAGCACTCTCAATACTTAGAAATAAAATAATAATAATAATAATAGATTAAACATTTATATGATCACAATTATTATTAATTACAAAGTAGATGTTGGTATAAATTATGCTCACAAAGCTTATAATCACAGGTTATTATTTCTAGCATGCTATCATCCATCAAGTTACTTTAATGATATTTTCTTAGGAGATATTTTTGAAATGCTGTTGTACTAAAATGCCAGATATATTATACTTTAACAGTGTAAGGATATAATTCTTGTTGTGTCTTGAAGGGAGGGGGGGGGGTCATTATGCCAATAATTATTGGTGTAATGACTCTTCCAAGACACAGCAAGAGTTGTTTCAACACCCAAATTCACATCAAGAATCTTGCAAACCAAATACAAAAATGAAGATATAATTCTTCTTCTATCATAAAACAGAACTCATGAAATGATTTATGAACATCAATAGTTAATTAACCTTGGAGAAAGTGATTTTCTTTGCCTCAGTCCTTCCAAGGAAGAATGTTGGTTTGCCAAATCATCCAAATCAGTTGAGAGGTGGCTGGCCTCAAGTGGAGCAGAAGCCGATTCATAGACACTAGCTGGATCAACAGAACTATCAACAGAGGACGACAAATAATCATTTGCTTCATCAAGTGCTTTTTCAGTTTTGAGAGGGAGTTTATCTTCCGAGAGCAATAAATCTTCATTTTCCTGCCAATCATCTTTATATTCATTGGAGAGAATCTATAAGCAAAGCATTAGACAAGATGAGTAACATTGAAAACAGAAACATTTATAATTAAGATCATAAAAAAAGAAGAAGAAAAGAAGCACAATCTGATATTGTGATTATCATCATCATCATCATCATCATCATAATCATTTAACGTCTGTTTTCCATGCTGGCATGGGTTAGACGGTTTGACTGGAAACTGGCAAGCTGGGGAGCTGCACCAGACTCCAGTCTATTTCTTATATAAACTGTTGTTTATATAAGAAACTTTTGTGTGGTACCTACTTACAGCTACATAGACTGAGCCTGTGGTAATTATGAACATGAGAAACTAGTAACACTTCTAAAACTTAGTATTTCTAACTTTCTATTGAGTCGGTTAACTACAACAGCCATCGATATGACAGCATGAACCAAGAAGAAATGAGAGTTCAGGGTTTGAATATATTCTAGAATCAAACAATGTTAAAAAAAACAAAAAAAAACAGCCATATGTGCTCTTCAAATGTCTGTTGATTCTACAGATTAGCAACAGTAGATTTTGATAACAAATTAGCAACAGAATGTTCACTAGTAATGGATTTTAAGCAGTTTGTTGCTTCAACAACAAAACTAAAATGATTACAAGATTCAAATCCAAATTGCTTTTGAAGTTATCTGGAGGCGGTCAATCAAATTGATTTAGCCTTCAACATTAACGAAGGCCTTCAATGCACCTTTCCATGTCACTGAATAAGTACATTAAATCTGGAAACTATCTACTGATCAAGCTATTGCTCGAGTAAAGAAATAGTGAGCAGACATAGATCAGTTGCAGGGTGTGGGAATGGTGGGACAAAAAAAAAAATAAAATAAATAGCGATCCGTGAAACAGAAGATAGATTTCAACTAAAGCCATTTAGACTTTTCAACAATAACATAACATATATCAATATGGGGTATGTGTTTGGTTAGACATACAGCACTAAGAATTCAATGAAGATGCCCCCACCTCCCACCTCCCACCTCCACTCTCTCTCTCTCTCTCTCCTCTACATTGTTAATGAAACTATAGATAACCATATGAATGGAGAGAATTAAATCCAAAACAAATATTTTCTTATCATTGTATTGAATAAGGAGAAATCAATCAACAGAGAAAGTTCAATGATATTATCTGAAGATGTCTATTAAATTAGATGTCTGCATTTTGAACTACAATAGTGTAAAAATGGTTGTGGGCTGCACAAGGTAGGGCACTGGAACGGAGCAAAGTGTTACAACTACATACATGAGTTTGCTGTTAGTCAAAGGATATACATATTGTTATGGAGGCATGGGTGTACCATGGCGAAGGTCCAGTCGAGACAACCACGCTACTTCCGGAAATTTTTTTTTTTTAATTTTCGCAGAATCTTATATATCCGATGTAAAAAATTACGATTTGGCGAAAAATATCACTTTTTAAAAATTTACCCCCCACCCCCAAATTTTTTTAGATAAAATTTTTTCGGAATGTTATATGTAGGCAACTTCGCCAATTCCAGGGTTAGGGTTAGGGTTAGTGTTAGGGTTAGTGTTAGGGTTATGGTTACCCTTACCGTAACCCTAACCCTAACACTAACACTAACCCTAACCCGGGTTTGGGTTACTGTTAGGGTTAGGGTTACGGTTTAGGTAACCATAACCCTAACCCTTTCGATAAAAGTAAACGGATAATGAAACTACTTTTTCGGCAATTTCCTTAAAAAAATTTTTCATGTTTAATTTTTTTCAGCTGAATCGCTTATGTTTATGTATTTTTTGTGTTTGTGTGTATGTATGTATATTTGTGTAAGTAGTGCATGTGCATTTCAGTATACACATACATACACAAATATACATACATAAACATAAACACACACACAAATATATATATATACTTACATACACACACATAAGCACAAATATACACAAGGGTACATAGACATAGTACTTACACATATACATACATACACAAAGAATACATAAACATAAGCGACTCGGCTGAGAGAAAAAAAGTAAAGAAAGATAAAAATTTTAGGGAAATTACCGAACATGAAGTTTCATTATCTGTCTACCTTTATCGAAAGATAGCCAAAAGGATTTTAATTCTTTCAAATTCCCCATGGCTAATAAAATGCTAAAACAAATAATGAAAACACAAGCAGTTTTGTGGCAATGTGTGGAACACTGATTTAAAAATTGGCAACTTGTTAACTGTTGCAAGATCTTTTACGCCACAGTACAACCAATGGAATTAAAACTGTAATGGTTTTAAGAGTGATGACGAACAAAGGTTAGGTCATACCACCTCACATCTTTCTACAAGGTCTTAGAATTCATGCTGCTGAATACGTTGAGATGCTGGAGACAGTCATTCAACCCTGAGTTGAAGTACACAATGGAAGATCACACTTGTTTCAACGAATCTGTTTACCTTTTCACAAAGCCCATGTAACCCAAGAATGGATGTCAGACAATCTTTACAATCATGTAACACAAAACTTGTCGCCTCCGAACACTAATACACTTCAGAGCATTGTTGAAAGGGAGATTAATCAACAGCCTCACAATGCCATAGCTTCACTGAATGCTGCCACTGTCCAGATGATGTCTGAAATGAATAAGGACCATTTAGTGAAGGAACGTCATCTTAGTCATTTATGTAAAATGAGGGAATGTAGCATGTCATTTCTATGTCGTCCCCTTCTGTTTTAGACATATCTACAGTTTGATGTCCCATCCTTGACTTTGTTTCTTCATAACTCTCTTTAAAAAAACAAACCATATTTCTAAATGACACTTTGAAGAAATACATTTATGAGGGTGGAGATTACATAATGCTGATGTTTCAAACATGATTAGAAAAATACTTGTGAAAATGTCAAGATTATGGAAATTGCTTATCATCCTCATTTAACGATTCATTTTTCATGCTGGCATGTTCGACATGTGTTTATTGCTAACACAATAAGTGTACAGCAATATTATCACTGATCTCTGAGAATACATTTTGCAACTCTTTACCTCCAATGACATAGTAAACCAATCTTCTCTCATTTCCAGAAATTCACATATGGAATAAAGATGAATATTGAGAAAAATTGCTTAATTCATGAGGTTTTATAATGAATAAAGCTTATAAGTATTCTCATTGGTTGTTGGTTGTCTATATTTCACTTCTTTTTCTGAAGCAAATGATGTTTAGGTCCCCACAAAATGTTTCCCACTGTAAAATTAAGAAAGTTACAGATTGGGACACAAACAAACATCAACTACTTTAAAAAGAAAGCAAAGAAACAAAAGAGAAATATAGACAAACAGCAAATGGTGACTGAGTTTTTAGGCTTTATTAATTATGACTCCCTTCAGATATATCAATATTGGTTTCAACAAAGTTTCACAACAAAATTCTTACAAAACAAATTCAAAATCTGTTAGAAATTGCTTTTATTAAAAATGTCACTAATGTAGATATCGTTGTAGTGAGATAAATTATAGTGTTGGAAGTCTGTTATCAAACACTGCTGTATCTTCTTTCCTGTGTGACAGATGTCACGATTGACTTAAATTATTTTAGCTGAAATGGAAAAGAATGACAAAAACAAAATAGAATTCAAAGCACACTGTGTCTAGCGATGTACAACATCTGATAGCTTTGTCAATTAACTGATATATATATATAATTATTACAGTTGGTTATATTCACACCTATAAATCACTTAACTGTATAAGCGATTCGTCAGACTCAAATGGCCGCTGGCACATAACGTCTCTCTATAAATGGTGGTAGAGAACGCTGTGGTTACTTAGAAAATGAAATATATTAAAATATACAATATGTTTGAGCATGTTCGTTATAGGCAGTATGGGGTGATCTCCTCTAGCTGTGATGTTTGTATTGTTTTTATATTTTAGTTTTTAATCCAACATCTCAGGTTCGGCTGTGGCAGTATTCTAAGATGCTGTTGTTGCTTTATTGGACATCTGGTGTAGTTCGAAGCTTTCAACAATGGCTCTGGCTGTGGTGGTGCTCTAAGATACTGCTGTTGTTGACTTATCCAGCATTTCGGCTCCGGTTGTGGTGGTGTTCTTAAGAAGGTGACGTTGTTGTTTTATCTAACATTTTGATTTCAGATTGCCTCTGGGGGTAATTTGAAATTCATTTTCCCCTACATTCTAGGAATCTGAATAATATCTGTCTCTATCTCCTCCTCCTTTTAGTCAAACGCTTTAATTAGTACACCTCTAAATCTCTGACTGTTTAAAGGACCCTGAGTTTCCAGGTGTTCCTTTTCGAAATTGGTTTGTGTCCCTGAGACCTTCTAGCTCTAAGCCTGAAGTCACTAACTTCTAACATATGTTGGAAAGTACATTCTTCACCAGGGAAAGACTTTATATTCCTAAGCATCTGCCTATTCTGTTTTCTAGCGAGAATGTAGTCAATCTGGCTTGTGTGCCCACGGGATTCACAGGGGATCAAGTGGCTGGTAGGTTTCCTGAAGTTAGTATTGACAAAACTGGAGTGGGGGTTGAGAAGGATCAGAATCATCTTCAAAACATCTTTTCTCAATATTATGACGATAATTGTAACCTAGACCCTCATAAACTTATATCTGCAAAGTTTAATTTTAAGAAATATTCTTCAGAAAATTATAAGGAAACAATCAGGTTTGGGGCACTAAACTATAGTTATGCCTCATGTTGTTCCTTTGTGGTCCTTTCTGTTTTGTACTGGAGGTCATTGTTTATGTAAATAATTGACAACTTTACCATATTCCTGTGTATGGAAAAGCCACAACTTATGGTATTGTTAACATATTTAATGAGTGAAGCATTTAAAATTTAATGAAGAATATACTGTAAATAGGGGAAGTGATATTCAACAAAGAACCATGTTTAGGGTTGCCAGGAGGAGGAGTTTCAGTATAGAGGTCCCTACATCATGGGAAATGAAACTAGGCATGGAAGGGGGTGGTTTGGCCAAAGAGATATAATAGACAAAATAAAGAAAAAAATGTAATTTTTGGAAATTCATTGTTTTCAGAGTCATAATTTCCATTACATAAATTACAAGAATTATAAAAGGAAAAAGAAGTTAAAAACAGAAACCATACAAACTACAC
>JAOPUL010003171.1:715572-727027 GCA_027564515.1 Octopus rubescens | reverse complement strand
GCAAAATGCTTAGCGGCATTTAGTCCGTCTCTACGTTCTGAGTTCAAATTCCGCCGGGGTCGACTTTACCTTTCATCTTTCCGGGGACGATAAAACGAGTACCAGTTTAACACTGGGGTTGATGTAATCGTCTTACCCCCTACCCCAAAATGGCAGGCCTTGTGCCGAAATTTGAAACCACTATTATTATTATTATAAGTAAGGTGGCGAGCTGGCAGAATCGTTAGTACGCTGGGCAAAATGTTTAGCGGCATTTACTCCGTCTCTACGTTCTGAGTTCAAATTCCGCCGAGGTCGACTTTGCTTTTCATCCTTTCGAGTTCGATAAAATAAGTACCAGTTGAGTACACGGTCGATTGAATCGACTATCCCCAAAATGGCTGGACTTGGGCCAGGGAGCATTCTCAAATAATTCTCAGTTCCTTTCTTGATCATTCCTAGTGCTTCTATGATCACTGGTATTGTAACCGCTTTGAAATACCACATTTTATCAATTTCAATGAGCAAATCTTTATATTTTCTGAGCTTGTCAAATTCTTTTGTCGAGATATTATGATCACAAGGAATGATCATGTCGACCAATAAACAAACTTTAATGTGTTTGCCTTTCACAACAATATCCGGTGTATTAGCTTTGATGGTTCGGCCTGTATGTACTGGAAAGTCCCAAAGAATTGTTAAAATTTCTCCCTCAGTTCCAGCCTCAGGGTGGTGATTATACCACTTGTCAGCAGTTTTTATTTCATAATGCTGACATATTAACTAGTGTAGATATTGGCCAACCTCGCTGTCATGTCTTTCTTTATACTCCACTGGTGCTAAGACTTTCCATCCAGAGATTAGGTTGTCCAATGTTTCAATCACATCATTGTAGAATCGCAATTTTGGATCTATTCCATTTTTCATCACATTGTCTTGGTAGTTCTGGGTCAATAAGCTTTGATCCTGAGCAACAAGGATGAAACCTGCGCTCCCTCCCTTTAGCCTTGAGCTCCGTAGCCACTGCTTCTGGTCTATATCTGCTTGTTTGCTACGGGCCACATATTTTCCGTGCAGAGATTTCTCCACTCACCCTTCAACCAATTACTCGTGCGCTTTTTTCTTTGCCATTAATTTTACCTTCTTTGCAACAACTGTTGCCACACTTCCCTCACATTGTTCAGCCTGGGTATCCTGCATGAGATCAATGGCAACGTTTTTGCTCTCCTTTATGACAGAATAAAGCTTCTTACGTTTCTCGTGATTTTCAACGAGTTTTGCCATCTATTTTGTTTGCCGTCGTTACTATTGCTGTTGTTTCTGCTACAGTTATTGTCGTAGTTGCTGCTGCTGTTGTTGTTGCTGCTGCTGCTTTTATATTTTCAGTGACTACAACGTCCGCAGAATTGTGTGGCAGGAGACAACTTGAATGGCGGTATCACGGTCAAAATCTCTTGCAGCTTTCTTGATTAGATTGCTGGCAAGACAACAACAAGGATAACGCCAATTTGAATTCTTTTCAACGATTCCCAAAAGTTAATTTCTTTTTAACGTGTGTCCGTATGCCGGGCCGGGTAACACAAACAGTTGATCATCCCTTATCTTTCTGGTCAACTAAGACACATTGTAGAACAATAAAACCTCTATAATGGAAAATAAAGCACAAATGCATCGAGCATCAAAAACATGTTCAGCTACGGCAATAATAGATAGCACACGTTCGCAATAAAAATATCATTGACATAAAGTTACTCAAAATATAATAAACATACACTTCACATGAGCTAAAGTAGAATTAGTATTGACGAGATCTTAAAATAGTTATAATGAAGTTAGACTTAGAGAATACATCATAGTAATTTGAATGCGAATACTTTAAACTCTATCAAAACTACAAAGTAATAAACAATATGGTGAACATAGGGTTGCTGTACTAAGTTTCGAACTTGTCTTCGTCTATTCTAATATTTAAAATTTCAATATGTATACTTAAATTCCAACTGAATCAATTAAAAATTGAACTGTGAACGAATGAATTAACTACAATAATGTTTTTGTAAGTTCAATAGCTAAGTAAGTATAATTCCGTAGCTTTGTCACATCTCTTACAAAAATATTAGAGCAACTATTGTGGGAATTTAGGATAATAAATATTAATTCTTAAATATTTGTAAATGTCCTCCTGATTGTACGACAGTGGTTCACCTTTTACTATTTCTTCTTTTCCTTCTACATGACTTATGTTTATTAACAACATGCTTGATCTGACTGTTATTGACGAAGTTGTACAAATATAGTGTAAAATGTGCAGTATGTACGTTTACTGATGTTTGTGTTGCTAGCGAAAATATAATTTGATGATTGTTTGTTTATTGATCAGTGAAGATATTGAATGATGTGAGGTGTGTTAGAGGATTATGTACCTTATGGTTAAAGTGGCTAGTCATAAGGAACAAAAGGTAATCTTTAGACAATATTTGCTGTACTCACTTTATAATGAAGGCGCGTTGCTTAGTGATTAAGGTATTCAGCTGACGATCGTAAGGCCATGAGTTCAATTTCCGGCGGCACGTTGTGTCCTTCAGCAAGACACTTTATTTCACGTGGCTCCAGTCCACTCAGCTGGCAAAAATGATGAGTAGCACATGTATTTCAAACAACCAGCCTTGTCACACTCTGTGTCACGCTGAATTTCCCCGCGAACTACGTTAAGAATTGCGTGTCTGTGGAGTGTTTCAGCCATTTGCCTGTTAATTTCAATAGCAGGCTGTTCCGTTGATCGGATCAACTGGAACCCTCGTCATCGTAACAGACGGAGTGCAGTTAAGTGAATGTGTGTGTGCGTGAATGTATGTGATGGTGATACAAAATGTGTGATGATTATGTATTTTCGTGTTACACAAATATGTATTAGTATTTTCGCAATATGTTTACATTGAGGATGTAAAATATTTCAACAGAAATATATACCCAGGTGGTGCTGTTGTTAATGTTTATTGTGTAAATCTGTTTCGTGTTGCCAAGATTATTGAGAATGCTTAATCAGAACCGAGGAAACTAATAGATAAAGGACTTACAATCTGTGCGTCGTACTACGATTTTTATCACAAAACACCTTATTGTAACAATAGTTAGGAAAATTGAAAATGAAACAATTTACGATGGAAATAATTAAGATAAATTGCGGTTGTATTTATTTCTTAAAACTTACACCAATACAACTCTCTTCTGAATCACTTCCACCCCTAAATTAATAATGAGCAACAACACCGGAAGAATAAACATTCCCAGTTTTTCCTTGATATGTTATTCTAAAACTCTTCCTATCAATTTTGAGGATACACTAAACTCCATATACATCATCAGCAGAATTCCCCAGCGTACATTTTTAGCATGGAATCTATTTATCGTCAATACAAAATGAATAAAACTTTTAAGGTTATGAACAGATTAAAACTCGCTGTACACACACAAATATAAAGTATGGAGCAAAATAAAGATTAGAAAATTCAACATCGAAAAAACTATTAATTTTCCTTCATTTAATATCTTATAATCTAAACCATTTTGTATTTTATGGTCTAATTTATAAGAATTTTATCGAAAATTCTCGTTCGATCAACAATTCTTCCTCCTATCCGAATTGACCTCTGCGTCGTTTCAACATGGAGGGTCTTTTTTTCTTTTGTAATTTTAGAGTTACTTTATGAGTCAGTCGAGATTTCTCTACAGAATTGGTAAATTAATTAAATGAATTATTTTTATTGATCTGCTTAACTTTAGGCCAGAAAGCTACTAGTAACTACTGTCTTCACTTAAATCATCAGCAGTACAATATACGATATATCTTACGCCAGCGTTACAACTGTCCCAACCAGCATCTTCTGATTTGCCAATACTATTTACTGTTCATTCGATATTAACGAATAATAGCAAATAAATTAAATAAAAAATGAGGAAAAATTAGCATATTTGAAAGAATTCCGTTTATTTGTATCGTTGTTGCTTCCTTGTGGCTAGAACGTTCGGTTGGTTTGTTTGAAATGATTGAGATGCGCGTTAAACGTACTTTTGTAAGGGTAGAAAACGAGTGTTACGCTATGTTGCAACCAAATCAAACGTCAAACCCAGATCAGGTCTTAGAAATAAAAAAAAAAATCAATGTAAAGACAGGGAGAAAGAGAGAGAAGGGGTGGGGAGGAGAGAGAGAGAGAGAGAGGGAGTACATTTTAAAAGGTATTGGTTACAGTGTCATACACAACCAGGAAAATTCACCTATGGATCCAGAGTAAGATATTGAGACACACCTCAAGGCATTCATTGCTTAAATCCCTGTACAAAGTTGAAGGATACAGTGGGAACACAATGCCCTAAATTTTACTGCTATACGCAAATGAAATAAATCCAACCCCGTTACTACCTCCTGCTGCTGCTGCTACTTCTCCTCCTCCTCCTCATCAACAACAACTTCATCATAATATTAAACGTTGCCGTCATTCTATTTCGAATATTTGTGTCGGTGTGGAAATGTGTGTCCATTGACGATACAGGTGAATAACCTATTATTTATCTTATTACACGCAGTGCCGGATATAGAACAAATGAGGCTCTGTGCTACTTAAGTTGTGAGGCCCCTTACTTAGACAGTCAGGGAAAAATTCATCTCAAAATATGTTGGCAAGAAGATGCCCCCTCCCCTTGGTTAATGTGGCCCTGTGCTTAAGCACACCTAAGCACAATAGTAAATCCGGCACTGATTACACGGTATTTGGGTTATTTATTTTTGGTCCTCCAAAATGTGCATAACTTTGTTTTGATTCATTTTGAGTGGGGTTTTTTCCAGCGATTTAATAAATCTCTACTATTAATGTCTACATCTCTCTCACTCTTTATTTATTTCTATATGCCTCCTTTGTATTGTAATTCTTAGTATATTGATACTTGTATGAGCTTTTTTTTTATGATTTTCACTGGATTCGTATAATCCATATATTGTATATTAATCTATATATATATATATATATATATATCATCGTCATCATCATCATCATCATTTAATGTCTGTTTTCCATGCTGGCATGGGTTGGATGGTTTGACAGGAGCTGGCAAGCTGGAGAGTTGCACCAGGCTCCAATTGTTTGTTTTGGCATGGTTTCTATGGCTGGATGCCCTTCCTAATCCCAACCACTTTGCAGAGTGTACTGGGTGCTTTTTATGGGGCAATGCACATACACACTGCAACAAACATTTTAAAGTTATTTTTCCCTACTAAAGTGGGGATTTAACCTAATAGGCCCTACAATAGTCTCAGTTCCCTTTTAAAAGCAGTGTTTTGTAGCCAGATGCTTTTCGTGTCTTCAAACCTTTTAGTTGCCTCTTTGACACATAATTCTGAAGTTTGTTAACAGAGGACTGGATTATGCATTTAATATTATAGCTCGAGGCACAGCACAAACCATTAATCTTTCAGCTACAAATTCTCACCATGGGACACAAATAAAGCAGAATTAAGTTGATGGTTTTATGAAATTCTCTCACACCAATTATAGAAAAACAAAAACAAAAAAAAAACTGCTATCTGAATTCTCTGACAGAGAAATCATTCTTGTAAATGAACACACTTCTTGAAACAGCAGCAGCAAGTCTGGAAGATGGATATATGAAATTATATCAGAGCTCTCTTCAGGGGTAATAAATACTATAACCCATAGAATATCATTAATATAAATTGTAACACCTTGTGAGGAGAAAGATTATTTAAAAATCTGCTGTTGCAGAAAAACTAACAAAGATGAAACAAGATGTCTTTTAAGTGTGGCATTTAAAGAGAAGAAAGGGGGGTGGGGGAGAAAAATCAGGATCAGACAAAGAATGGAATAAAAAATGACCGAATCTATAAGAAATAAAAGAAAAAAAAAAAAGAATATTCTGTTATAAAGTAAAAGTTTTATAATCATGAATATATATAGAGTGAGAAACAGGAAAAAAATTATAGATGCAGTTTCTACAGTTTTAAGAAATAATTCCCAACTATAGACAAATGCAGAAATAAATTGTATATCATTTAATTATGTAAAATAAAATTACTGTCTAACATTTTTTAAGCTGTTAATATTTGGTAGAGACTCTAAAAACAACAGGACAAAGACTAAAGATTAACCTAGCCCCTAGAAATATACTTGCTGAAATAGATACGGTATTAATAAGATATCATGTTACGGAATCTTAAGACGGTAAGAATGTGGTCTTGTATAAATAACATTTGTACAAAAATAATGTAAAAATAAGAATATTTGTTAATGAAAATTTTACAAAGTTTAAACGGAGAGACTTACCCTGTCAATCTCTGTAGGATTATTGCAAAGATTCAACCATATTAATTTCACATGGACCATTCCACTCTCAATATCTCGGAGAGGGAGCCACTAGAAGAAAAAATAACAAATGTATCAACAATACAATTTAATAATTTCAAAGTTTTATCTTGATTTTTTTTAAATATATTGTTTTTATTTACTTGACGGACATCAACAAAATATAATGAAAATGCATGGCATAGTGGTTAGGATGTTGGCTTGCATCTGTTAGGCTGTGGGTTCAATTTAAGGTTGAAGCAGTACATTAGGTTCTTGAGCAAAATATTTCATTTCATGTTGCACCTTCTTAGCTGAAAATGAGTATCAGTGGCAGCTGACAGGAGTAGGGGTGGTCGTTTGACTCTGAAATGGACTGGTATTCAGTTTAGGGGAGAGTTTTGTACTCTCAGTCACTTAAGTGCCACAGAACTCAAGATAAGCTCCTACCTAATAAGCTTGTAAGCCTCAGACAGACTTAACTTAAAAGACTGCACATTGACTAGCTAGACACACCAGATAGTTTTTGTTAGCAACCTAATTTAATTAGTGCCTGATTGTCATTGATGGCTTGAGTAAAAACATTTTAAAAAAAAGGTAGATTATATAAAGTCTGTCCAAAGATGCATAAAACTGCATGATAACAGGAAAATGTACATTGGATATGGAAGATCTAGAAAATGCTGAGAAAATGATTTAAATAGAATCTGGTGGATTAATGGTGACTTGCAGACGGAGGGAGTAGTTGGGTGTGAAAAGCATCAACTAAGATATGTAGGAGAAGCAAGTTTGTATGGACAAATGATGTGAATGGATGATACGAGTATTAAGTGAAATAAGTTATGTGTTCAGAAGGAAAGGTACCCATGGAAGAGGAGGAGGTCAAATAAAATCTCAGGATGTTGGCATAAGATTCAAGACATACCAACATGGAAAAACAAATGATCAAAATGGTGATGACAATGATGAAGAACTAAGAAATACAATATAAATTTCTTTCCTTATATTTCTATGACTGAAACAGATTTTGGAAAACATGTAGAACATAGCAGTAAAGAATAGTTTGTTATCCTTTTACAACCATATGAAGTTTGCTTCACAACCATTCAAACGTTCTGTGCAGCACCTTGAGTAAGTGTCATCTACTGTGAAATTTGAGACAGAAAACTGTGTGGAAGCTCATGAAGTAAATAGTTGTGAGAGAAATATAGGTGCCAAATTCAAAGAGTTATAGAACAGAGAATTAAGAATAGAATTAGATGAGAGGTAGTTAGGGTTTGCGCCAAGACAGGATATCCCCAATGCCTTCTTCCTAGTGAATCAACTACAAAAGAAGTTCTTAATGGATAAGACATCTGCATTTATATGAAAGAGTGTCAATATTCTTTCCAAGAATTACTTCATGTTAATTAATATATAATTATAAGATGAATTTTACAATTCTAAGAAATACTGATTTCAAAATTTAAAACAAATATTTCTTTCTGAAAATTTTTTTTATAAATATCCAAGACAAATACAATAAAATAAAAATTAAATTTACTTACAGCATCCATTACACCTTTCTTGGAAACTGGTTCTATATCCAGGCTGACACTAAAGAAGAGACCGGTTTAAAGATTGTTCAATAAAGAGAATACAAGAGACACAACACATTTGTGTTAGATTGTTAAACATTGCTGTACTATATTATCTCTACACATAAACAACACATTACAATCTCTGATGAATTCTTTTGGTGGACTCACATATGTAATATTGCCAATAAGCCTGGCATTTATCTGTAGAGCCACTTCAGGACCTGATCAACTCTCAGACCCTCTACAAAGCTCTCAAGTAATACAGATATGGTGGTGTTCCTACATGTAAACATAAACATCTTAAAGTACATCCAAAAGAAAGCTATGCAGTTAATTAGCAAATCGATTCACCAACATTCTTCAACTATTAGCTCACAATCTTTTTGTTTTTTCTCAATTTATTCAACCATAACTTGTGTTCCTCTGAACAAATTTACCTGGGTATCACCTGCATCTGACAAACCTATTTCTCTTCCTCTTCTCACCCCAAATCCAACCCAAACTTTCCAAATTTGCTACCCATTGCTATCATTTCCTCACCCTTATTGTTCCTGCAGAAATCAAACTTCAGATGTTCAAATTGAACATTAGCCGTAACAATCTTACTGCTTTGGGAGGATTTGTCAAGGTCGTGGCTCCTCCTCCTCCTCCCTCGACAGATTCATAAAGAAAATTAATAAATAATGAGAATAAGTTCAAGATCTAGAGTTTAAGTATTTAATCTAATATAAGCTAAGTTTGCAGACTAGATTAGCTTAAGATGTTAACTAATTCAAATTGTGGGTTTGAACCTAGGACCTCATAACTACAAAGCAAACTTCTTATCCACTCAACAACCACGCATTATGTATGGCCTGTATGCAAGTCTAAATATAAAACTTTAATTATATTACTTGAGTAGAGTCCTTTTAATCTACATCATCACCACTTCATATAACTGTTGGGAACAAATAGTTGATGAATTCTAGTTCAGCTCAACAGAAAGTGGAGTCCACCAGCCGATGACTCAATGATGACTCAACTTATACAATGGTATTTAATTGAACATGCTTTAATAATAATAATAATAATTGTATTTAGTTGTACTTCTCATCACATTCCATCAGTCATATCTTGTTCTCTTTTCATTAGATTCGTATAATCTAGTCCTGACGAGAGAGAGAGAGGGAGAGAGAGAGAGAGAGAGAGAGAGAGAGAGAGAGAGAGAGTGAGTGAGTGAGTGAGAGTGTGTGTGTGTGTGTGTGTGTGTGTGTACAACATCCTTACTGTTAAATTTATCATACACAAAGGGTTTCAACTAACAAGTTGGGCAACTTCCTTGACCATCATTATTCCCCCACTACCACCACTACACACAAACCATAATGAGAGGACCTCTACATAGCCACTTGCTTTACTAGAAATAGCAACCAAATTTTCCCAATGTTATTTTCTTAAAAGAAAGAAAGAAAGAAAGAACACACTGGCCAATGCAGTCCTAGATATACAAGACAAAAAATAGACTGGTTATAGCTCTGAAATGCCTTTGATCATGCCAGCATAACTGAAGCTGATCTGGGGTTAACCAACAACAACAACAACATTTTAAATACAAAAACACCTTGTTTAAATTGTAGACATGGGGAAGCATAAAGAGGAGGTGGGTGTCACCTAAATTCAACAGACTAACCCTATCGGCAAACAAACAAACTGAATAGAAGAGGGCAGAACAAAAAAATGACAGGTGATGTTCCATAACGGCAGTAGCTCACACATGACCTAAATTATTGTATAGTTGTCATAGGTATAATAAACAAAATGAACAATAGAATTTCTAAGCCTCAAAACACTAAGGAAGGGCTTTAAAACTTAGCCATAGTTATGTTTTCAGCAAGACATACTAGAAAAAAAAAAATGGCTGCTACATATTTACACACACGCACACACACAGTCTTTTAATAATAATAATTTTTATATATATATAGGCGCAGAAGTGGTTGTGTGGTAAGAAGCTTGCTTCCCAACCACATGGTTCCGGGTTCAGTCCCACTGCGTGGCACCTTGGGCAATTGTCTTCTACTATAGCCGCGGTCTGATGACTGAAACAAGTAAAAGATAAAAGATAAAAGAAACCATTCCTTCCTCCACGAGGAAGAACACTTAAAATATAACAAAACAATTTGAAACAAATATCAGCGATAGCAGAGGCGGCGAGCTGCCAGGATTGCTAGCTAAGCGGGCAAGATGTTTATTGGCATTTCAACCGTCTTTACTTTTTATGGTCAAATTCGTTGAGGTCGACTTTGCCTTTCATCCTTACTGGGTCGATAAAATAATTACCAGTTATGCACTGGGGTCGATGTAATTGATTCAGCAAATGGCAAAGACGGCGAGCTGGCAGAATTGTTAGCGAGCCGGACAAAATATTTAGTGGCATTTCGTCCGTCTTTACGTTGTGGGTTCAATTTGCCTTTCATATTTTGGGATCGATAAAATAAGACC
Source organism: Octopus rubescens (assembly GCA_027564515.1). Classification (NCBI taxonomy): domain Eukaryota; kingdom Metazoa; phylum Mollusca; class Cephalopoda; order Octopoda; family Octopodidae; genus Octopus; species Octopus rubescens. The sequence continues at coordinate 716,634 of JAOPUL010003171.1, read as the reverse complement.
ACTGCGGTCGAATAATCTATTTAACCTCTCCACCGAAATTGCTAAAATTTGAATCTAACATTAGCAATAGTAACTAAAGCAAATTCTTAAAGAACACGTATGGGTAGTCCACATTACTCCGTAGTGAGAATAGGGCCGGCTTCCCAGTTTCTTTGGCGCCTTCAGCCCATCCCTGAGAGAGAGGCCTATCCTTCTCAGGATTAGTTGTTTTTGCCAGCTGAGTGGACTGGAGTAACATAAAATGAGGTGTTTTGCTCGAGAACAGAAAACATCACCCGCCTAGGAATTGAATCCAACACCTCGGCCAATATCTCATGCGCCTCCACAAAGAACACGAAGCAAAACCCATAATAGTTTTTCATTTAAGCAAAAGGCCTGCAATTTTATAAAATACTGTGACAGACGATACGACAAACTTCAGTACTTCAGTGGTACTGTATTTTGTCAACACCAGAAGTGTTGTAGACTCGGTTGATCTCGGCAGGTTTTGATCTCACAAAGTAAATAACGGTAGGGAATACCGCAACATATTTTACTCGAGGTTCGAACGATTTTGCAATCTGGCCGTTGAAAAGAACTAATTATTTCTGATTCAGAAACAAAGCCAACAATACTGAGGCGAGTTCAGTTAGTCGACACGCCCGAACTGAGTACTTGATTGGTACACTATTGCATCGGGAAGGATGAAATGGAAAGTAACTTTGTTGAGATCTGAAACTTGAAAGCAAAGAGGCTGAAGCGATAACGAAAGGCATTTTTCACGACATTCTAACGAGTCTGCCATTTTGCCGACTTGGTGCAAAGAATTAATAATAAAAAAATAAAAAAAAATATATATATATAAGCGCAGGCGTGGCTGTGTGGTAAGAAGCTTGCTTCCGAAATACATGCTTCCAGTTTCAGTCTCACTGCGTGGCACCTTGAGCAAGTGTCTTCTACTATATCCACGGGCCGACCAAAGCCTTGTGAGTGGATTTGGTAGACGGAAACTGAAAGAAGCCAGTCGTATATATTTATATATATATATAGTCATAGGAGGGGAGGGCTCACAGACGGAGCTGG
>JAOPUL010003171.1:649096-661862 GCA_027564515.1 Octopus rubescens | reverse complement strand
GACAGACAAAACTAAATCGACAGAATGTGGACATACAAACATGTTCAATGCCCTTCCGGCTTTTTTGAACGATACAATGTGTGTGTGTGTGTGTGTGTACACACATATATTAATTAGAGGTACACTAAGAAGCAATGATTGAAATATTGATGTATACAATTATATTTCAAATGTTCCATCTTCACTCAAAAGTGGAATTGCTTCCACTATGAAAACTATTCTTGAGAAAGTTTCCCCACCAAAAGTCTTTCTGCATTAGAGTCAATACAAACATGTCAAATATAATTTAAAAAGAATTATACTCATCTCTAATTAATTCCAATTTGACAAAGCTTTACAAATATCATCAAATGCTTTATTTGCTGTTTAAATATAAGAACAACAATTCTTTGTGATTTGGGATTAACGTAGCTGATGATGTGTAATAACACCAAAACCCGTGTCATATGGTCCGATGACATTATTCATGGCCCAATGGTATGGTTTTCACACCTCAATTTGTCAAGTGTTTGATTTGTTACCAAAGATGTATGTGGTCGTGCACTGTCATAGTGAATGGGGATCATTGCTAGAATCTTGTTCAGCCTCTTCCTCTTCATGGCTTCCCTAAACTTATTGAGTGTCTTTATGTGCCATTCACCGTTCATGATATGGTCACATTCTAGAATATCAATGAGAATTCCACCCTTGTTATCCCTAAAATCAGTCACCATGACATTCCATATCGATCACTCAAAGGTCTTGTAGAAGTGGTGTAGTGCCATTCCATGGACTGAACCTTTGTTTTTGGATCATAAAGATATGTCTATGGTGCATCCCCAGTTGCTCTTGGGGGGGGGGGAGTTTGTCTTCACTGGTTTCAAATGCTTCCAACAGATCGGAGTGAACTTCCACCTTTCTCTCCTTCAAATTGGATGTCAACTGCCGAGGGATTCATTTTCCTCACATTTTCCGATATTTAAAGTCTTCCACTGTCTTTTGTAAGGCGTTGTGGTCACAGTCCACTTGTGCAGCAAACTTACGGATTGTCATTCGTCTGTCTGCGCGTATCAATCCATTCACTTACTGGCAATACGGGTCAGTGAACACAATTGATAGTCTTCTACTGTGTTATTTGTCTTCCATGATGGTTTCCTCTTCTTTAAACGTCTTCATCCATCTGTCTACATTGCTCGTCAATGTTATCACCTCCAGCCTGCACCCCCATTTTCTCCAAGACCTCAGTGTTGGCAAGTTGCTTCTTGCTCGGAACCTATTATTTGCTTGCAATGAAAAAAAGATTCTGTCAACGAACAATTTGAATCACCTATGTCAGTTAATAAAAAAAAAGGGTTTGCTACAAAATTCCTAATGACGAAAGAAACAGTGAAGCTTTTGGAGTTCCAAGATGCAACCAAAAATGTCGACTAATGTTACATTTCTGTGGAAGACATCACACATGTGATCTGCAGCTGCCTAAAAACGTCATCAAAGTACTAGCTCCCAATTCGACACGACGTTGTTGCTAAAACAATATACAGTGCCATCAGGAAAAAAGACTGTCCTGGAATAAATATAGAGAATTCCCCTGTTATTGAATACGTACATACATAAACATCAACACAAGGAATATTAGTGGAACATTCCCACCAAAACCAGGTGCAAACATCACAGGCTGGATATCGTTGTTTGGGACATACAAGAAATAAGTATGTATCGTCATAGAGGTCAGTAGCCCTTCTAATGTGAATATCTCTGCGAAAATCAAAGGGAAAAGCATAACTACGGTCAAATGCGTCGAAACCTCCAGCTTCTATATTTAGATTAGAAATTCACCTTTATACAATAATAATTGGTACACTTGGTATTTTTTTTTTTAGTAAATATCTTCGTAACAATCTGGAAAAGCTAGGTTTAAAAAAAAAAAAATAAGAAAAGAAACCAACTTCCTAACACACACATTACAAATACAATCTGTAAGCGGAACATTATAAATATGCAATACTTTTCCCAAGTTCCACACGTGACCTTGTTTTTGTCATCCACATTGCAAACGATGGAGCTTTGTATCATCGTTAGAAACCATCTCCTTTGCTGGAATACTTCATATAATTAGAAATAGAAGAGAACATACATACATGCATGCATACACACATACATGCATACATACATGCACACATACATACACACATACATGCATACATACATGCACACATACATACATACATATGTAGTGGAAGCATGTTCGCTTTTTAACTTAAGATACCCATTTTGGATCATCGCGTGATGGTCCAGTCCATTTGGCTTTGCGCGGGCTGTTCACCCTTTGAAGTGATGGACTAGCCTAGCGTCCAAACATCAGTTATTTAAGGGACGATTTCCCCGCTAATACCAGAGAGGAGAGGAAATGCGAGCAGTTTAACGCCATCCAGGAATGATTCGCCGTCAGAAATTTTGATGCTATACTGCGCGTGTTTCTATGTTCATCTTCCATTTCAAGAAGCACCTCAAACTAATGTATAATATATTTAGCTGAAAATAAAACTTCGTTAATAAATGAAAATCAGAGACAGATTGTAATACCATTTGTATTCATTATTATATCTAAACACATCAGCTATACAAAAATTTAATGAATGAACACTTTTCGTTATGAGTTTCTATAATTACAGTATGTTATCATTAACACAAATTTGATCAGTTAATAAATCCTATTGATAAGGAAGAAGCCCTAACTTTTAAAGAATTTTGGAAATACTTCAGTCTTCTAGGTGCAGCAAAAATAATTGTTTTTGATTTAGACACATGGCTAACAATTTTGAGGAGAAGGGTTAGTCGATAACATTGCCCCAGTACATGACTGATACTTTATCTTATCGACCCTGAAAAGATGGAAAGTAAAGCTGAGCTCAGTTGAAATTTGAACTCAGAACGTAAAGATTCGGAAGAAACCCCGCATGGTGTTTTGTTCGACACACTAACGATTCCAATAGCGCGCCACCTTGTGGACAGTAAAAATAATAAAAGACGTTTGAAACATCTACCTTCTGGTCATTGATAATTTTTTTAGGGATTTGAAGAACCATGCAGTAGAGATTGTAGAAATGAAACAGAATTGTACCGTAATGTTTCTACCAATAATATAAATGATCTGTTTCCACCACACAACAAAGAGCTTCCAAACATAATCCTCACTGAAATGGGAGAACATTATGAAAAAAGTTTATTTAACAGTGTGAACTCGTGTTTACTCCAGTTTCAAAGCGCTCAATGAAGAGGTTCATACATTCAAATAGTGATTTGTATTTTCGAGTTTCACATTTTGAGCGAAGCATGAAAGTTACTACAAATCGTAAAATTAATGAAGAAAAGAATTCTGGACCCACATAAGATAAAGCAGGGAAGGGGGGGATCCTCTTCATGTGAACCAAATACGGGCAGCAAAGTACACCGAGTGTCGAACTCAAAACTATCGAGGTAAAACAATATTGTGGCGAATAATGAAAAAAAAAAAAAATTTTTTTAAATAAAAACCAAGGCCATTTATTTATTTATTTATTTATTTATTTGTAAATGATTTATTTATTTAGAATAATGTATTAAATCACCGGTTACGCCTAAATTGTTTTACTGCTCCTTAACGTCTCAATTCTCATCAGCGAGAACGTAACCACCGTTTATAATATTTCTAAGTGAATTCGTCTCTCATTTTAATTAATTTAATGATTGTATATTTGGAACCTAAAGTTGAATTTAGAAACAAAAATGTATAAGGAGTTTTCTCCCTTCGCAATATAAGTTTCTTGTAAGTTTAAAAATTATTTCAGTGATTTCTTGTTTTTATAATTTCATATTTATTATGTTTTGAAATTCCCATGTCTTTCTACGGACCCAGTTACACCAGAAGCCCATGTTTTAAAGCTGGAAAATCTGACATGCAAAACTCGCTCACATATAACTTTATGTAAGTGTTGAGTGTGATATATATTGTGAGTGGTTCAGAAAATGGATATCATTTTAATGAAATTTTCTACAAATACGCTTTAGATGGTGTAGATTCCGATTATATCGGAATTTAATACGAAAAATCCAAAAATGGTGAGCATGCACACATACGTACTGATATTTTTTGAAATTTTTAGTTTCATTTTGTAGATATACATGTGATGTGTGTTGGTATGTATGTGTGTATGCCCACCAATTTTATTTTTCTACCCCGATATAATCTTAATTTACACACTCTGAAAGGTATTTGTAGAAAATTTCATTAAAAATACCAATTTTCCTGAAAGTTATGAGGAAACTTATTGTATTTAATCACGGCCCATTACGAGTTCAAATCTCACCGCGGTCAACTTAGCTTTCTACCGTTCCAAGGTCAATAAAACACCGTATTTGATGGGTTATAAGGCGAAACTCAATTTTGAGGCTTTCCTTAAAATAAATTTTAAAAGCTTCTTTTCAGCGGACATTCGTAGCTCTCCCCAATGTATTCGGTTCCTTATAAAATCCCATAAAGTAACTAAGGATAAATAACTTTTTCCTTCCTATATTTCCAACTAAGATCCACCCTGTGCATTTCAATTAAATTCGAGAATAATCGTGCAATTTAAATTAGTTTTATAAAATAACTATAATTTATTGTTATCGATATGTGAAGACAGAGACTGGATCTATCCAATGTTATATGCTTCCACTACTAGTTGCATATTTTTGTGAACTACATCTGGCAACATTCTGAATTAACTCCGAGTCCCCCCCCCCCCCGAAACAGCTGTTGGACCTGCAACACCATACCTTCTCCCCATTCATTTTCCTGTCTTTGTACTCTGTGTAACTTTGCTCTGTTAATATATAAATATATCTATATATTTATACATGAATAGTCATGGTCTGAAAATTTTCAGTCTTTGCTTTCTCCCTATTTACATGTATACACGTATGTATATTTTTGTATATAGCAGTTTTATTGGTTTATTTGCATCATTATCTCCATATCTGTTTCTGCTCACCTGGGTTCCTCTAGAATGCAGTAGGAAATATGTTTGTTAGTACGGTGACAACTCTGGACATGTTTCGTATTTATGAGATCTTATCAGCAAAGTATAATCTAACCGTTACTGTCAGATCTCAGAATGACTAGAGGGAGATATAGGATTTTAGTGAAAATTGTGTGAAGTTAAAATATCGACAAGGGGGAAATAACCCAGGTACGCCTATTCCATGAAAATTAAACAACAATGATTATCATCATCATCCGGGCCAATGCAACTCTTACTGACAGATGTCTCGTCTTTCGTTAGCTGAAATATCTCATCTACACATGCTACAGCTGATAGCAGTAGTTCCCTAACTGAACTGGTTAATCCTGGCCGTTGACAGTTTGTTGTCTGTTCATCTACTCAGCATCAACTGGTATTTACCATTGATTTTAATAAATTCATTTCCCGAAATAGTTCACATCCACCATGCTTCATGCCATGATTTCAAAGTACTCTGTCTCAGGTGGTTACATGCGATTTAACCTAATAGCTGGGACCCTGACAGGTGCCACTCCTCCGGGTCAGTTGACTTGGGCACGCTCCTCAAAAGCCTGGTATCCTCGAACCAGGGCCTCAGAACCGGATGCAGTTTTTTTTTTCATATGCTGGGGATATTTAGTGCTTACTGCACTGTTTAATGAAGTACTAAATATTCCCAGCAATAAATGAAATTAAAAAAAAAATTATGATCAGAGAAAATAGTGCATATTCACAATAATTACTAACTAGAATATTTTGGTCTAACGACTTGAAAAGTGAAGTTCTGCTTTGTATGCAAAGGCATGGCCGTATTCGAGCAGATCGTCCAAACACAACGCGTGTAGATCAACTCACCAGAGACACTGAATGCCTCCCTGAAGACCTCTCTCAACTAATACAGGACCGAGATGGATGGCGTGTGCGGGTTAAACATGTCCTAGCAAGCTCGACCAGATGATGATGACTTAAAAAAAACTAACAGCCATTTTCTTTGTAACTCCCCATACAGCATATTCTTCTATACACTTATATTTCTCTATGAACATAACTACTGTCACATATTCGTTGCTATTGAGCTTAATGCTACAGTTAATTCCCTTAAAAGTCATCTTGTGAAATCCGCAAGAAATATATCATAGGCTTGTATGTAGTTATTTAATACAAAATTATTAAAAAATGAAACCTAATTGCTTAATGAATCAGATGCATCGCTTCAGCTATCATTAGGCACAGACAAATATAGGTATATCGAGTAACATACAACATAAATTCTTGATTTTATTAAATTTATCTCCGCCTCTATCGGATGTCATAATTCCCAAAGACTAGCTTCACTTGAGAAGAGGAAATAATATCCAGATTCAAGAATTTCTCCAAAGTTGACATTAAGGAAAAGGACAGGTCTATCGTCTGGAGATGAAAGGACATTCATTGATACGTTTCCTGGCTCAGTAGTTCCCATCAGCACGACATTTGTCCGACCTTATCTTCAGTAGCCCAGGCAATTTGCATAATTTAAACCAAGATGAGCAAAGAGAAATAATTTACTGGCCAGTGACATGTATTTGAACAAACATAGACAAATACAGGTATACTTGTTGGCTTCACGAAAGTATTTTTCATAATGGAATTTATACTGGGTATAGAAGTTAATTATATAGCAGTTCAACTGTTTAAAGCTATAATCAGCTTTAGTATATATATTTATTGGTAGAGGGACTAGATTTCTGTCACTAGAACTGACTTAGCCAATGTAGCACTGGTGCTGCGATTCGAACCGTTGACCATTTGACCAGCATAGTAATTTACATCATACCGCTTCGGACGGCTGCGACTTGTATTTTTTTACTTGTTTGCGGCCATTCCTGGGCTCTGGCTCTGGCTTGAAGGGTTTAGTCGAACAAATCGACCCCAGTACTTACTTTTTAAGTCTGATATTTATTTTATTGATCCCTTTTGCCGAACCGCCAGTTTACGGGGGTGTAAACAAACCAACGCCGGTTGCCAACTGATGGTGGTGGTGGAGCGCACACACATGTATACGAGGGGCTTCCACACAGTTTCCATCTACTAAATTTACTCAAGACAATGGTCGGCTCAGAACTATGGTAGAAAACACTTGCCCAAGATGCCGCGCAGTGGGACTGAACCCGAAACCACGTAGTTGCAAAGCGAGCTTTTTCAGCCACAAAGCCTGCACCCATTTTTCATAAAATTGATACAGTTTGTTTTCTCTTTCCCAGGGCCTACGATATTTAATTACGTTGAGAAAATAGCTTAGAAAAAAAAAATCGCATACATTTTCCTCTGAATTGTGCGCGCGCACACACGAAATCATTTTAAACGCTAATGGTAAAAGGATGATAAAGTTTCCTAGACTCATGACTAGTTTTTTATAAGAGGTTGATGAATAAATCAATTCTAGTGTAGAATTAGTACTTTATAGATTTTAGAAATACAGAATCCCCGGCTCGATTCGAATTCAGAAATGTGATTGAAACAACTTAAAATATATCGTCTAAAACACCGGTTATTTCGCCGCCGACTCAATTCGCTGATGCAGTCGCTATGTAAACAAGGGAGTTAACTCTCAAAACTAATTATTGTAAATTTTTATTTTTAATCTTATTCTCGAAACTTGATTTAATCTAGTTTATTAGATTATGTCCAATTAATTAGAACGATAATTCTAATAATGTATTTGTTTAGAAATAACTTGTCCGACTTGTCTACCGGTTATCTGCATTTATCACATTATTATCGATATTATTGTTGTCATTAACTGTTGCTTTGTTTACATGCAAGATGGCAGTATAGTTTACACTAGCAACTAGAAATGTCTTTTCTGTAACTACGATTAATTCAACGGGATACAATGACTTCTCGAAAGGTACTTCTATTGAGTTATTTAACAAAATCATTATTATTCAATATTATGTGCATTTACTTATATTCCCATGCACTTTGAACAACTAATTCGCGTTTCGTTGTTAGGGGAGAAGAAAAAAAACAAAAACAATTTAGTACGCATGGTCAGTTAACCTCACTATAGAAGTTTTTCTTATGTCTCTTTTATGAATGCTTTTCTAAATTGAACGCACCTAGTCCGAATAACTGATATGCTTTAATCCTTTCACTGCCGTATTCGACTTTAGTAGAATGTCCATGTAGGCGCCGTATTCGACTTTAGTCAACAACAAAAAACTTCGTTCCAGTCAAATTAGGTTGTTGATTCCCTATAAATCATAGCAATACATAAAGAGAATAAATCCTACAAATAACAATTAGGCGATACTATAGAGTGTGCAACTTAAAAAATAACGATGGGAACCAATCAACATAATACGGCGTTGAAAGGATTAATAAAGAAAGTATTTCAAATATATCAGTCAATTAAGCTCCTAGTAATACTCAGCATCCGCTAAAAATGGTGCAATGCGAATATATATGTATTTATATATACGTAGATCAATTCAAAATTCAGTATTAGGAATTTAGTTTCGCTTACTTAAATACATAACAATTCAAAATTGTTTATAAAAAAACATCGATAATGTAAACTTTAATCGAAATATTTTACTTTATTGTTTTTACTTTTCTTTCATACATCTTATTTTTGACAGAAAGTTTTCATTGTTGTCACATATCAAACTTTTACCATAATTTGATGGCAAACGTTGTCTACAAAAGTTTATTTCTAATATGCAGTATATATCAAATCATATTTTATGAAATGATAAAGGACTATTATGAACTTTTGTAACTCTATATACACTTTCTATCGTTTAATTGCTTGTAGGGACACCATATTTCATTTAGCAACAAGAATATACTACCATAAGCAGTTTATAAATTTCATAAAAATAAAGAAAATTGTGTGCTCTAAACAGGAACGTCTCGTACGAACTTATCTTATTTTGAAGATCCTGTCTTGTCAGTATTGACTTCACTGTTATATTTAATAGAATAAGAGACAATAACGTTACTGAATTTGATAAATCCTATAAACCCTAAGGATTGTTAGAGCGCCAATGAAGATGTTGCTTTTATATAGTTTATATTGAAAGGCTGACTCAGTTCAGTAGCACTCGTCTAGTTTTAGGTTATAATTGAACTCATTATCACAAACCATTGAAAACCACTTCATCAAAAACACCGTGTTCTCACACTATTCAACTGTACAACTATTGAGTCTCATCTCATCAACTTTCGCTTTTATCTGCATTGCGACACAATACATAATGAAGCTATGAAATTATATAATATAGTAATAACGTTATTCTACCTTAATTGTAACACGAGCTAAATTGAAAGAACCAGTAAAGTTATCAAGTACAGAAGTTGAACAATCATAAGTTATAGGCTTAACTACAGGAATGGGATTCATTTAGATTTTGAAAATGACGATAACAATTCATTATCATCGAATCCAATCAAATATATTTCCAAAGATCTCAGTGAAGGTCAGAACTCCGTTCAGGGCCTCTTTAGCAGCGTTATGGGTCCTCGGGCAAATCAGTGTACTGGGCCCTATAGTATTTATTTATTAACAGCAAACCAGCAACATACACAGATCAGAATTGGGTCCATTGACTCGTGGGACCCCTTCCCCACCCGGGCGACTGCCAAGTATGCCCGTACCTTAAGATTGCACTATTGACTTTTAATTAGATTTAATACTTCAAGTTTCCCTTAATCTATTTTTACTGTAAACAAACTACCACCGTCCATTCGCAGAATACTTTCCTATTTTCTGTCATTTGTTTGCATTACTTCACTAAACTGAAACCAAGAACTACTAAATCACACTCTATTGGACAATGTTCTCTTGGATGGTCTTGGTTGGAACATCTCTAGGATCAGAGCTGACTTGGGCAAAAAAACTGACCCTAACAAGCACCTCACCCCAAAGACATTTCTCCTGTATACACAAGCTGGGTTTTTGACACCCAGGTCATTTCATTGATTAACAAGTTTTCTTGTAGGTAATATTGCAAATCCAAAATTGGTTAAGTCTATTTCTAGCTTATCACACTGACTGCTGTTTTAATAACGTTATTTAAACAATGCTTTAATCTGTAATGATAACAATACTGGATGAGTCGTGTTGGATCTCTATTCATGTCAATAATGTTTACAGCATGAAATTTGATATGGGAGCCTCCATGCAACTGCTCAGTCTGCTAGAAACAACAGTTAAATCTCCCTCTAATCACACCTTATAAATGAAGCAGACATAAGGTAATGTGCTTCTGGATATATCAAGTTTTAAAACCCAGTTGGAACACCTTGGATCACAGGTCTGCTGGATCAAGGCTGACCTGGGGCTAAACGACAGCATGAAAGCTTAATTAAGAAAGCTAAAGTAAATACTGGTTCTGTTTTGATCATTTAATATTTTGTATTTAAAAAAAACAACTTAATTAATCAAAGGATAAAGAGACCTACAATCTTTTCAGGTCATCCTACTCTTTCTCTCCCCCCCTCTTCTGTCTGGACAGAAAGATAGAGATTGACAGGCCTCCTTTCTTCCTTCTACTTAGAAACCCATCCGTCCCCCTATCCATCCATCCATCCATCTATCTTCCCTCTTCCCAGAAAGATAGTCAGTGGCTATACAAATGTGATTTTTAAAAAAACCCACTCAATATATTCAGTAAAGTTTATAAATTTATTTCAACCTGAGTCACCACTACTCTGAGTTTTCTGTTTTTACGTAGTTGAAAAATGGAAATACAGAACCCAAAATAGCAACAGATGGAAGCCTCAGATTCAAATAAATGTGTGTTGTATGGACATGTGCACCTCTGTACATATGTATGTGTTTGCCACATCTGTTAGTGTGTCAGATTTTCTTGTGCTATTTATTCCAACTCTTTATAGCTCTGAGTTCAATTCCTGGTAGGATGAACATTGTTTTTCATCCCTCCAGGTTCAGTAAATAAAATATCAGTCAAGTACTGGACTAGCCGATTCCTAGAAGTAGAAAGGTCTTGTAAGACAACACACAGCATTCCTTTCTCCAGAAATGGGGAAGAGTTGAGAGAGGGATTAGCAACCTCTTCCTGTAGAAAACCTGATATGCTACTGAAATCTTTTGATAATGGAATGATGGGCAATACAGCAAGGAATGGAAATATATATATATATATATATAATCATTGTTGGGTAAAGATCTGGTGAAGTACTCAATACAAATCTAGTGAAGTAGATTATATAATCTTATACTACAATAAAGCTGCTTACTAATTAGTTTGGAGTATGTAAATTTTATTAAAAGTAATTATTAAAATCTACACTGTCTAGAAAATTCTTCAAAATTCTGATTTTAATATAATTTTTGTCAAATGTGGTTTTCAAGTTTTTTTATTATTGAAGATTTCAGTTACAGTAAACTTTTAGTTCACTGCGAAATAGTGTGTTTTTAACACAGCTGAATAGTTTTCCTTTTTTATCTTCTCTCTTATACACCATGATGTTACTTTCTACAGACACATCAGTAAAAACATTTCTCCAAATTATAAGTTTAATTCAGTGTCAGCCAAATTCTATTGATTCTATTATTCTTTCATATTTGTTGGGTGTTGTTGTTGAGGTCATTGTTCATATCATGAGAGGCCTTTATTTACCAACAAAGGTAGCAACTCTCTGAACTTTGCCCAGCTCGTTCTTATTCTAGCAACTACACTTTCAGAACTTCCTCCTCCACTGCTAACTTGGTTGCCTAGGTAACAGAAGCTATCTACTACTTCTAAGGATCCCCCCGAGCATTTGAGGAAGTCTATTCTCTGTGCATTCCTAGTGTTTATTGTACCTGCACATTTGCCACACATAGACTATTTTTTTCTGTTAACCTTCTTGTGATACCAGTACACCTCTTATGTGTCCAAAGCTTGCACTGGGTACAACATATGGAGTTTCTACCAATACTCTTCGTGCATATCGAGCAGGGCTATCTCTCTGAAGGGACTTGTGATTTATCTGTTTTCCTACTTACTAGGACATAGGTCTTTGCTAAATTAACTTTAAGGCCCTCGGATTACAGAACTTGCTTTCACACCTGGAATTTCTTCTCTAGTTCAGGTAGTGATTCAGCTATAAGAACAAGATCATCAGCATAGAGGAGCTCCCAGGGGCAGTCAGTTTTGAATTCCTCTGTTATGGCCTGGGGGACTATGATAAACAGGAGGGGACTGAGAACTGATCCTTGGTGAACTCCTACTTGTACACTAAATTCATTCCTATCCTCATTGCATTGCTATTGCTATACTCATTGATGAATGGGAATATAAAAAAAAATATCATTTCCCATCTCTGTACCTTTGTAATTGTGGATTTATATTTGTTATTAATACTAAAATGTACAAACATATACATTAACAGAAAAGTAACTCAGAGCAAATAGTAAGTTATACAACCACATGTGTTTGAATCTTTAGGAAGGTTTTCAAAGTAATTCTTTCCAGTACATACAAGGTGTGTATTCCAGTTCACTATCATGTAAAGTTAAGAAATCTTCTGAGATATCATCATTATCATCTTCTAAGAAGCGCCGCATCGAGAGTTCAGTTGCTAAGAGGCGGCCGCATCGAGAGTTCAGTTGCTAAGAGGCAGCCACATCGAGAGAGTTCAGTTGCTAAGAGGCGACCGCATCGAGAGTCTGAAACCTTTTTTGGCAATACAAAGTGCCAGGGAATGCAAAATACGAGTCTCAATCGTCTCTGATATATTGTGCAGGAGGTGTGAAGATAGGTCCTCGGATGCGA
>JAOPUL010003171.1:632248-644528 GCA_027564515.1 Octopus rubescens | reverse complement strand
GTGCTTTGTGTAGCACCGTCTTCAGCACTTCTTTTACAGCTGGCAAGATTAGCTGTTCTCCTATTGTGTGAGGTTTGCCAGACTTCGCAATGAGAAGTGATATATTATAAGAAGCAGGCAAACAATCAATAGACTGACTGGATGAATTGGGGAAAAAATTTCCTATTGTTTTCCTTATATGAAAATTATTGTTAAGGGATTGAAAATAATCCAGTTTTTTTTCTGCTCTATCAGGATACATCTTAAGTGTTCTTGAAGCCTTGACAGTTTCATCACTTCATTTGTAAAAGTCTCTTCACATAGTAGACAGAATGGTTGTGTGGAGCTGCAATAAACCCATACTTAAGGTAGTTAACACTATACTGAATATTTTAAAAAAATTTTCTAATAGTCTCTTAAGTTGCAAAAATTTGATGAATGCCAGCCTTGTTAAGTGGAGAAAAGAAGACCAGATAAGTTTTCATACTTGCTTGGGTGAAAGGAAACTAACAGCCTCTCCCTCCTACCACAATGCCTCCCTTTACTCTACCAGCGCCGACCAAGACTGTCTCAACGCCCACCAGGGGGTGGTAGCTCCCACTTTGAGAACCTTTGGGTTAACGATTTGACTGGAGACTGGCAAGCCAGGGAGCTGTGCCAGACTCCAGTCCGTTTTGGCTTGGTTTATATGGCTGGATGCCTTTCCTAACACCAACCACTCCAGAGAATGTACCGGGTGCCTTTAATGTGTCATCACCACTGGTGTTTTTAATGTGTCAACGTGTGTGTGTGTGTGTATATATATATATATATATATATGGAGTGAAGGTGTGTAGCGTAGTGGTTAGGGTTTGACTCCTAGACCGGGTGGCACATTGTGTTCTTGAGTGAGACACTTCATTTCACATTGCTCTGTGATCATTTTTCGACAGCTGATTTGTGGCTCACTTGTGCACCTGTACCGGCATTGTCGATTTAATGGAGGGAGTGAGCTAATGTACAGCATGTCTGATTTGATCACTATAAACAATTCATTTGTGCAGGTCATTCATCAAAAACTGAACACGCGTACGTAGTATTTGATGGGAGATCCCATCATATATATATACAACCCATGCTTGCGTGGAAAGCGGACGTTAAAGGATGATGATGTGCATTCCAGATGTTTTGAGACATATACTAAAATTACAATAATCGAGGACAGTTATAAATAACCGCCTTTCCTAAAATAATCTTAAAACTTCTGGAATGCATCTTGTATATTTGGAAGGTGGGTCTGTTCATACTAGCAGTTTCCTAGTCCTCTATAATACTGCAACTTCAATATTGCTTTACTTATGCTCTTCAATAAAAATGTGTGATCTCTTTGCAACACCACATTCATTTAAAGGGCACTTCTATTTATCAAGTTGTCTTTTGTTTTTAACCACCTATTACTGATTGTCCAACCATATATCTTGGTATATGTACATATTGGAAGAGGAATTTATTCATACTAACAGTTTCGAATTCTTCATAGATATCATACAAAATTAGGTTTTTCACTGTTCCATTCAATGTTTTGATTGTCTATCAATGGACACGTTGCATTTTGGGTATTAATAAGTTGTTTTAAGTGCATTTATAATAAAAAGTTTTTAATGAAAGCTTTAGTAAGTAAAGCTTAACATTGGTTGTATGATATATATTTTTGTTGAAGTATCTTTGGTTTAACTGGCCATACAACTTTATGTAAATGGTGTATACCCTGAAACCCTTAACAGTTTTTGTTAGTTTACTTTTTAAAAAGTTGTTTGCCTACATGCGAAGGCACATAGCTCAGTGGTTAGAGCATCGGGCTTACAATCATGGAGTTGTGAGTTCAATTCCCAAACCTGGCTGTGTGTTGTGTTCTTGAGCAAGACACTTGCTCCAGTTCACTCAGCTGTAGAAATCAGTTGCAACGTCACTAGTGCCAAGCTGTATCGGCCTTTGCCTTTCCCTTGGACAACATCGGTGGTGTGGAGAGGGGAGACTGGTATGCATGGGCAACTGCTGGTCTTCCACAAAACAACCTTGCCCAGACTTGTGCCTCAGGGGGGAACGTTCTAGGTGCAAACCCATGTTTATTTTGACTGAAGGGGGTCTTTACTGCCCTTTACCCTTTAGGTTTAACATCTCAACTATTTCTCATTTTTTTTTTTAGGAAACATTTTCCATTGATACTTATTGACAGATGACAGATAGGACTATTTTTGGCAACTGACAATTATGAAGAGTTCCAAAACTACATAATTCTATAATCTGATCTAAATGCTTAAAACTGAGTAAGCTTCTCTAAAGAAACATTAGTTTTCTGATTTTTTACAAGACAAGTAATTCAGACATACAGCTACAGAAGAACAAATAAATGAAATACGGGTGTGTAACACAACTGGGGTTAGGGTTAGGGTATCTTTCAAAATTCAGGTTTTTCTGAAATCTGGTAAATAAGTTCTGATGTCGGTTGATAAAAGCAGTAGGATTCATGATCAGTTAGTTTCAGATGGAAAATGGAAGAGAGTAAAGTGAGTAAAAGCATAAAATAGAAATAAGTTTGAAATATAGAATTGAATACATTAAGAACGACAGATTATTAAATAAATAAATAAATAAATAAAAAGCAGAAAAATGAGGGAAATGAGGAACAATGTTGTACTTTGGAATCAATTCTGGTACTGGAAGATGGTACAGGACATGATTATAAAGGTAATTGGAAGAATTTTGATGTATTCAAAACTAGGTTAAATATCAGGAACCCCCATTCTTATTTTGAATTTATGAATTAAAAACAGCAAAATGGAAATAAATAATATAGCAGCGAGTCATTGGGAATATTTTATGGTGCAAAACTGATTTGAGTTTAGAATTTAATGTGGTCATTTCACCATCATCACCATCATCATCACCATCATCATCATCATCATCATCGTTTAATGTCCACTTTTCCATGCTTGCATGGGTTGCATGGAATTTGCTGAGGCAGATTCTCTATGGTTGTATGCTCTTCCTGTTGCCAACCCTCATCGATTTGCAAGTAAGATAACATTTCACCTTGGTTGGACCATGTTTTCATTGAAGAGTGGAAACAAATGGCACCACTTATATGACAGTGGCACTCATACACAACTATTATGCAATGACAAAAGTCACACGACCACACACACACACACACACACAATGGGCTTCTTTCAGTTTCAAATCCACTCAAATGAGGCTTTGGTCAGCCCAGAGCTAGTAGAAGACATTTGTCCAAGGTGCCTTGCAGTAAGATGAAAAACATCAATAAAATAAGCGCTTATACTCTAGGAGATCCGACTCCTTTGACATACTATTTCTCATACAAAAACTGGTTTTGAGGTTAGTTAACAATCCTTATTTAATAAAATAGAATGGGAGAAATAGAGGAAGGGAGAGATTAAAGGATGTAAATTAAACTAAACTAATTTTCATACATTGAATACAAGAATTACAAATAGGATGTGAAGAAACTAAAGCTGGTTATTTTGTAACTGATTTCTTCTTATAATGTTAAACCCAGTTTAACATTGTGTGGTATAATGCAGAAGCAGCATAACTTATGCCTCTCAACTAATTATCAGCATTTTATTCCTCAGACAGAAATCGCCAAGAAAAGAGAAAAGAAAGACTCCAAGTCTAAACATTACAAATATGAAGAAGTAAGTGAAATGAATATAACAAAAATTTGATTTTAAATTCCCTAATATTTTTCACTGTTGACTGCCTACAAGGTTGTTATTTAGCTATAAAATATAGTAGTTAAAAGGGGGGCAAAAGGGACATGCTACCCTAGTCACCAATTTTTTGTGTGTGTAGTGGGAGGAATTTATATATATATTAGGTAATAATATATGTTATTAGAAAACTAAATTTCTGCTTGAACAGCACAAACTATAGCTACACCACTAACTCCAGATCATCCCTGATTAAACAGATTTGCAATGAAAGTGTTGCAGCTGTGGCCAGTCCATCTTTTTCATTTTCAGAGATAGTGCATCTAGGACTACATTATTTTATGTGTTCCTTCCTACTGTTAAGACAGTAAAGTGTGATTTGAAGGCAATTTTGCTTCTATTTCTAGCAGGTCGAATGACTACATAGAAAAAAGATTTCAGTATCAGGAAAGAACTTACCAAAGGCACATCTTTGCTGAGAAAAATAATGCATCTTTAATTTTACAAATTTATTTGTATGAAACTTATATTATGAGTCTTAAACCATTCATTTCATATGGTTTGGGTGGACTTGGTTAAGGATGATTCCAAATTTAAATGTGGATGAAATTACAATTAAAAGTTAGGGGTTCTCCATCCCTGGGGTAGGGACTACTTTCATTGGGTCATTCTAGTGATGATTATATAAGTAGATCATTGTGGTTTCATTGCAGGGTAATGAAAGAAAATCAAAAGAAGAAAGAAAAAAAGAAAATTCTGAAACATCTGTGAGTAATTAATGCATTTTTATATTTTATTGTTTGCTATTACTGTTTAACCCCAGGTCAACTGTGTTTCGGCAGACCTCTGGTGGATAAGTTGTTTTTTAAGTTTTTAAAAAGGGACACCTCACTCTTCCTGTTGCTAATTGTTCAACTGTGAAGTGGGAGTGGAACCTGTTTGTCAACCAGGCAGACAATGGTTTATATGCTTTGCTCAAATGTGCAACAATATTTGGTACCAAAGTTTGAACTCACAACTATGTATGTTTTTTTTCCAGTTCCTGAGTTTGTTTCAGTCAATTGATCCTACACTCACTGCTTGTGATACACTTCCACAACAGCTGCATATGTCAGTCTAGTTTTGAAAGAATTATCAAAAGGAGAGGTGATAATGCGCACCCTTACTGAAGTCCGACACTCGGGTTGGAACGTTTTGGCTTAGCACCATTCACCCGAACATAAACATCTGACCATTCATATAGGGACTTCACAGCAGTTACCCATTAATCCCAAACTCCTGCAAAACCCTCCACAGCATGTCCCATGTCCCTAGTTGTACACCTATTCTAGGTTTAGAAAGCATGCATATGCCACATGGCAATATTCCTATGGCTTCTTGAAGACCTGAAGGAGGCGGTGTCTGAGGACTCTACCCCCATCACCTTCTTAAGAATGGTTTTAGCCTCACATTCAAGACCATGTTAGAGCACCACCTTCATACTGGTCATAATGTGTTAGAAACCTCACAACTTTAGCATTGAATTTCCTGCCAATGGTTACTTAACTTACCTATTCATTCATTCATTCATTCATTCATGTCCTTTATTTCCAATCCTGCATGGGTTAGATGAGTAGGTCAGTGAACCATTGTTTTACAGCTGGATGCCCTTCCTGTCACTAGTCTTTACTTGTTGTTGAAGTAAGAGATCTTATTTCTCATGCTTATTGATGAAGACACAAAGTGAGCAGACAAGTTGTTGACAGAAATGACAACAAACAACAACACTGCTTGTAGTGACCATCATAGAGAACAAAACAAACACACACAATGGGTTTCTTTTAATTTCAATCTACCAAATTCATTCACAGACATTGGTCGGCCCTGAGCTATAATAGAAGACAGCGCTCCACAGTGGGATTGAACCCAAAACCATGTAGTTGGGATGTAAACATTTTAACCACACATCCATACATGTTGCATAATCGTTTCTTTTCTTCTCTTCAGCTCAGACATCATGAGAAAAGTGTAAAATATAGCAGCAATGACAATGAGAATCCAAAGCATAAACAGTCAGAAGAACCTCATAAATCATCAAGAAAGAAAGATGAATTGAAGCAAGACATTTCTCCCTTCAAACAAGATTTGCCTGAAAATACAGTAAGACATTCTCTATAATTCGTTATTACTGCAATGATTGTGTGTGTGTGTGTTTTGTGAAAGAGGCAGTAGAGGGTAATTAATGAGTTTATTTACTATCATCGCATGATTGACCAGACTATTAGATGTTGTTACACATTGCTGGTCACAATGCGCTTTCCATCGTTTTAACTTTCGAATGATGCCATCCCACTGGCTAGGCAAACAGGCCAACATTCTCCCTGATCAGAAAGACTAGTCCATCGTAGGGTTACCCATTTACAGCTGAGTGGACTGGAGCAACAGAAAATGCAGTGTTTTGCTCAAGAACACAATGTGCCACTCAGTTCGGGAATCACAACACCCATTTTTTACTTCCTTCTAAAATACAAGAACTCTGTTGCTTGTGAAAGCAAAAGTTTTTAAATATTTTCATCAGAAGAAAAATGGCTCTATTACTTACAGAAGAATCTCTTTGAGAAGCTTTGTGCCAAGGATTTAACAAGGAAGCCAAATGAAATGCGATTTGCCATAGCTTTACTTTGCTTCCTAAAAGTGGAAAAACCATTGTTTGCAAGATGTTATTTCAACAGTCTATGTCTATAGAGACAGTTTACAATAAATTACCACAATTCTAATGTGACTGCTGTTGGGAAATCAACTTTAATTCAGGTTAAAAGTGAGTTTTTGGGGATGTGGATCTCTAAAACTTTACATGACTGTAGAGGGTCCTGTTGTTGATAAATGTCTTAGTTAGAAATAAGAGGAAATTTTGCAAAGATATGTTGAAAATGAAAACTATCAACATTATCACTATTTCAAGTAATTTCATTTTTAGTACAACCAATTTATTGATAATGGCAGTAAATTGTCTTTGATTCTTGAAGATAAAAAGCATAAAAAGTCTCATACTTCAAAATAAGGTGGTGATCTGGCAAACTCATTAGTGAGCTGGCAAAATCATTAGTGAGCGAATTGGGAAACTCATTAGCGAATTGGCAAACTCAATAATGAATTGGCAAATTCGTTGGTGGATTGGCAAACTTGTTGGTGAATTGGAAAACTCATTAGTGGCATTTCTTCAGTCTCTTTATGTTCTGAGTTCAAATTCTGCCAAGGATGAGTTTGCTTTTCATCCTTCTGGGGGGGGGGGTGATGTAATCCACTTACTGCTTCCCCCTATGTAGAGAAAATAAAAGAATCCTAGATGTAAATTTGTCAGATTTTCTCAAATGTGCTTAACAGTTAGGGTCTTCACATAACTTTAAAATGTAAATTCAATGTGACAGTAATCAATCCTAAAACCACATTTCTAGAGAAATTAAGATGCTGTCAAACTGCAGCCATTATTTGGGTTTCCTGTGTCTGGAAATGTCAAGAAACTCAAGTATTTCAATGTGTTGTGTATTATTGAAAATGTGTAAAAGAGGGTTGCTGAAGTTGCCAGAGTAGCCTTCATTGAAACTATCAACATTTCATTTTCCACTGTCTGTTGAATGTCTTGAAGTGATTAAAAAGTTGAAAGATAATGTTGCAGAAGCTTTGTTATTTGTTCCAAGACCTGATTCTTTACTTACTCTTGAAACACCTTAAAAACACCCATACTGGCAACATGTTAAAAACACCCATGCCGGTGACACGTTAAAAACACCCATGCCGGTGACACGTTAAAAACACCCGTGCCGGCGACACGTTAAAAACACCCATACTGGCAACATGTTAAAAACACCAGTGCCAGCGACACGTTAAAAACACCCGTGCCGGCGACACGTTAAAAACACCTGTGCTGGTGACACATTAAAGGCACCCAGTACACTCTCTGGAGTGGTTGGTGTTAGGAAGGACATCCAGCCGTAGAAACCAAGCCAAAACGGACTCTCAAAACGGCTCTCTGGCTTGCCAGTCTCCAGCCAAATCGTTTAACCCATGCCAGCATGGAAAGCAGACACTAAATGATGATAATGATGATGATGAGTTACAATTTTTATCACATCATAAGTAAAGAAAACGACATTACTATCGAATTCAGATGTCTATTATGTAATATTAGTTGGGCTGGGATTGTATCTCTGGGGACTGACTTAATCACCAGTAAAAATGTTCATCTTAATAACTTGAATCAACTCTTGTAACATCAATAATTAGCATCAGAAAATGAATTATTAAAGAAAACTACACAGGGATATAGATTATTTAAGAGTCTCAACAAATGATTCCTGAAAGTATTATTTATGTTGATATGTTTTTCTTTTAATTTTGGAAATAAGAACCTAAGTTAGTTATAGTTTATACTTGGAATCAAAGGTTCCATATCTCTGGACCAATATTGTTTGCTTTGTTTTTTTTCTTCTATTACATTCTAACTTTTCATTCGCGTGGAGTTGATAAAATAAAGTAGCAGTCAAACACTGAAGTTGATTTAATATTCCTTCAAAGCATCCAAGATGTAAAAGAAATTCTAATTGCAGAGCAAGGGAGGAAAGAAAAACTGATATAAAAAGAGGTTATTAAAGGGAAGTAATTCTCAGTTCTAGAGCGGTGTTTACTAAATCCAATTTGTTAAATTTTCTCTTTTCACTTCACTGGCGGTGATCGTCTCTCGGCTTTGCAACATGTCAAATATTATATCTGTTGACTTTGAAGTTTTCGGTAATGTGCAAGGCGTATTCTTCCGAAAGTACACGACTGAAAAAGCACTTAGTCTCAATTTAGTTGGTTGGGTATTAAATACCTACCATGGTACCGTGAAAGGTAATATACAAGGAAGCGAAGCAAATGTGGCAAAGATGAAAATATGGTTATCTGAGGTAGGCAGTCCTTCGTCTCGCATTGAAAAATGCACATTTTCTAACCCTCAGACTCTTCCCTTCTCGGAACACAAAGGTTTTAGAGTAATTCGAGAGTAACTCTTTGGAAGACGCCGTGTTTTACAATCAACCGGCTAAAATGGAAACGTTACCAAAAAAGAATTTACAACTTTTAAGAATGAATTTTGACACGAAGACTTACTATTTTGTTCACTACACATGCATTTAACAAAAATACCAATAAAAATGTTTGATTTTTGTTGTTATCCATCCCATTATTTATTTTTCCCAAATTACTGTATTTTGTAGATTTTTTTCATGGGTCGTTTAAAATTTGAAATAACTCTCTCTGGGTAAATCTTAATTTTTATTTGATACACCCATAAGTATATTTGACTTAAGAAGTGTTTATCATTATTTCCTAGACGAAGGTTGTCTCTACTAATCTGTGATTTAACATAAAGTCTGCACATATCTCATGCCAATCCATGGCCGATTTCCTTTCTATTAACTAAATTACGAAAAAGTTGATGTCTTTGGATGGGATTTAAAACCTAAATGACCGTCCACAAGACATCTGCTTTTTCTCTCCTCGCTTCTGCAGGTTGTGAATCTAAGACGGGAAATGTGAGGATTCGAAACTGAAAATATAACCTTACTTTCCCTGACTAAGCTATCATTTTGAATTTAAGTCTTTTCCTCATTCGTTCTTTTATTATTATACTTTGTATTTATTATTATTATTAAGGCGGCGAGCTGGCAGAATCGTTAGCACGCCGGGAAAAATGCTTAGCGGCATTTCTTCCGACTTTACGTTTTGAGTTCAAATACCGCCGGGGTCGACTTTGTCTTTCATCCTTCCGGGGGTCAGTACCAGTTATGAACCGGGGTCGATAAAATTGACTATTCCCCTCTCCCAAAATTTCGTGCCTTCGTGCCCAGTATAGAAGGGATTATTTTTCATGTCAGTGAAAGTGATCGTTCTTCTAAGATGATGTTCCTTAAGCGTTGAGTGGGTTTTATTTATTTTTAAATTATTTATTTATTTATTAACTTTTAATATCTCAAAAGCATTGAGGGGTTCTTAATGACTTGCAATGTCTCGAAAGCATGAAAATGGTTTTAAATATCAAGTTTCATGGTTTGAAGTGAATGAGATATATATTACCTTTTGATAGAACGCCAACCTCTCATACATAATACACCTAAATAGTTTGATAGCAATTCTCCTCAGCTACATGAATTGGAGCGTGCAATATTGGGTTGTCTGAAAACAGAAAAGTAAGAGATTATATTTTCACTGTATTTTCAGTCGAACTAAATGTGCTTTGTTGCAAACAATCAGCACTAGGTCCTCAGCTTGAGAATACCTCGATTTCTCAACGTGCTGCTCCTTAACGCAGCATTTGGTAAGTCTTGACTTCTTCCTCTATCAATCTCAAAGCCCTCCAAAAGTGAAGACTCCTTCTTTAACTAAAGCATAAAAATTTGAACCATTGTTTCGATACAATATCTACCAATGACTTTGCTTCTCCTTTATGAATGAAGAGTTTTTCGGAATTTTTGCTATAGAAAATAACTTATTATTTGAAGAAATCTATTAAACTCTATAAATGCTCTCGTGTTTTCATTGGACACGTAAAATACTAAGCAATACTTACGTGATACCAGATATGCGTTAAAATGAAATATTTTGATGAAGTAAATTGTTTTAAAAAGTTTGTTTATAGTAGTGGTTTTCAACCGGTGTCCATATGGCACTTGGGGTGGGAGGTCCATATAAGATGTTTGGAGGTCCACTCAAGCAAAATAATAAATTGGGGATCCACAAATAATATTTTAAGGATCCATGAAAAAAGTTTGATTTAGATGTATTTATTGCATGAAACATGTAGGTTTCTTTCTCTAATGTTTTACGTAGTCCAACTTATACATGTTAATGTGTGAAAAGCAAAATAAGAATTTTGAAAGAATTATCTATAAAACTAGTTTTTAAACACAGAATAAAATAGTAATCAAATGGGTTCATACGTAAAAAATGGTAGAGTAATTTTGATAGAGTTTAGAGTAATTCTAGTGATATTAATATTCGACCTCATCTAATTCAGTTCTAGAACATTCCACAGAAACACCAATGTTTACCAATTTACAGGAACGTTATTCAGAAGTGGGCTAAAATCTTTAAATTACTAAATGTCACTCACAGTACCTGAAATTCAATACATTATGAATGAATATTTTGGAGTCATTAAATCTGTTCAGAACAACTTCACTGAAGCATCATCGTAGAACTATTTTAGATAGTTTCTTATATATGATTTGTGAAACACACTCAATCTTCAGAGAAACAATCACAGTTGAATCAAGATATAGAAAACTAAAACTTGTAAGACAAGAATTTTTAGTCATTAAATTGCTAGCTTCATTTTAACATTTATTTACGCGCGAATATTTCTTTTGAACAGAGAAATGTCTCGATACATTTATCAGTTTATATCGAATATTATTATGCTCGATACGTTTGGAAAAAAAAAGTCGACATTTACAACATTTTAGACGAGGAAGTAATGTGAGCGTGAGATTTTCAGAGTACCCACACTGGAAACCACGGCGTCTAAGTTGATTTATTTTAAAATGTCAAACATATCTATGAACCATTTCTAATTATGCCAAATTATCCTATCGCTTTCTTTCCCCACCTTACATGTACACAGGCAGAATGTATCAATTAGAAAACATTTTTTGACAACCTCGTAAACAAAAGATTATTCTGTTCGACAAAGACACATGAGAACACTGATCTAAGGAGATATTCATAAGTATAAGACGTGTATGCATGCATGTATGAAGGTATATGCTTAGTTTCCTTATTTTTAAAAGTGAGATAAATATCAGTGTTTCTATGTGAAACGGTCGCTCAGTTTTTTATTATTACGGGAGAAAGAAATCTCTTAGTTGTCTACCACGATGCTTCTCGAGGCGCAACGTAGACGATTAAGAAAGAATAATTAACTCACAACTTGACTAGTACATCGTAAAAGGAAGAAGTATGAACCTGACCATGATGATTTTTGAAGTGCAGAGATTCGGAACACCAATATCACAAGGCCTTTTATCCAATGCTCTTAGAACTCAATCAATCTTTCATATATATATATATATATATAATGGGCTTCTTTCAGTTCCGTCTACCTAATCCACACACAAGGCTTTGGTCGGCCTGAGCTTATAGTAGGAGAACGCAACGAGACTGAACCCGGAACCATGTGGTTGGGAAGCAAGCTTCTTACCACACAGCCACGCCGCGCCTAAATATGTATAAAGAGAAAGAGAGGTATATAAGCAAATTATGCAGGTTTTATTAGAGATTAATTTCTTTTAGATGCATTAATATTTAACAACAGCAAATTGGTAACATCAACTCTTAGACACAAACACACACACACACACACACACACACACACTTACTTTCCCAGCTGTGAAACATTTCAATGTTATGTTGTTTTTTTTGACAGGCACAACATATATGTGTTCATACACAAACACACATGCACATGATGCATGTATTTAGTTCCAGGTTGTGAAATATTCAGATTTTGTTAAGTTTGAACTATAGTGAAGTTGAAGATAGAGCACTAATATATCATTTTCCTTTAATGTCTG
>JAOPUL010003171.1:533610-546025 GCA_027564515.1 Octopus rubescens | reverse complement strand
TATATATAAAAGGGTAAAGACCTCCTTTGATCATGAATGACCATGGGTTTGCACCTAGAAAGTTTCCCTCCTAGACACAATTCTGGGCAAGGTTGTTTGTGGAAGACCAGCAGTCACCCATACATACCAGTCTCCCTTCTCCACACCATCGATGTTGTCCAAGGGAATGGCAAAGGCCAATACAGTTTGGGGCACCAGTGATGTCGCAACTCATTTCTACAACCGGGTGAACTGGAGCAACGTGAAATAAAGTGTCTTGCCCAAGAATACAACACACAGCCCGGTCCAAGAATCGAACTCACAACCTCACAATTGTAAGCCCGATGCTCTAACCACTGAGCCATGCACCTTGAGAGAGAGAGAGAGAGAGAGAGAGAGAGAGGGGGGAGAGAGAGAGGGGGAGGGGGGCTTCTAGACACTTCCATCTAGCAAAATTCCACTCAAGGTATTGGTCAACCTGAATCTATGGGAAAAGATTCTTGCCCAAGGTGCTGTGTAATGGTATTTTATCCATTTGCTCAAAAAACAAAAAATTTCAAAATCTCAAATGAAAATCTGGAAAGATGAAAGCAAAACAAAATTTTTAAAAAGTACAAAAAATTCCAAATATGAAACTTAAAATAATTTTCACCTTGTCTCTTGACACTATCTTTATTTTCAAATCCTTCTCGACAACATAATTCTTCATCATCAACCTAGAGAGAGAAAAATACATCCAAGTTAACAACAGCTTAATATAACCAATTACCATTGGTTTAAATAGATTAAAAACAGATTACTAATATCCTAAGTAGAATTTTAATAATTCTCATTATATATTTATTAATATTACAATTAATAATCATCAACCAATTGAATTCATCAAAACATTCTCCACAAACATTCTCCATTTACAAAAATAAGTCACCCACAAAAGATGAGAAATTGCATTTTAGTGGCCACATGGTCACGGCAGATGAGGAGATGGGAACTGATTGGGACTGCTTAATGCATTGCCCAGGAAGACCCAGAAACATACCAACAAATGCAGCAAAAGATATCCCACAATTTGCAGCATTTAAGATAAACAGCTTCTTAAAGAATTTTTTAAATTTTAAATGCACAGCTTGTAGGTATCAATACACTCTGCAGGATTGTAAAAATTGTTAGGATTCCATGCATTCTTTACTTCATTCTTGAAATGGTCAATTCAAATTCCAATGTTAATCAGGTCTTTCACACACACACACACACACACACACACACACACACACACACACACACACAGGGTCAATAAAATAAGTCAAATGCTGGGGTCAATTCCTTCAACTCTTTAGTGTTCAGATTACTCTGTCAAATATGTGATGCTTTTTTATTCAAATTGTTTTGAATTAATCATGCATTATCTTACAGATTTGAAGTTTTGATGATGTAATTGTGTATTCTTAGAATGACATTGTAGGGTAGGTGTGAGAAGCTAGATAGGGTCAGTTTGAAAGTAAAACATGTAGAATATTTAGGCCGGATTTGACTGGATTAAATGCTAAACGGTTAAATATCAATATCTATAAATGTCACACAGTAAAAACATGAAACTTGTGGAATATTTGGCAGCAAACAGAGAATGAATGTTGTTCAGTTTATTTGGAGAGGTCAAATGAACAATTTGCAACTAAAACTTATTCTTTAAAATACCTTAATTCTTGAAGATTTTAAGCATTCATCCTCTCAGTCAATGTTGCTTTCATTCAATCTCCTTTCCAACAACCTTTATGTAGCTATTACTCTCTCTCTCTCTCTCTCCCATTACTCTTTTGCCTCACCCTCTCACCCTGGCTCTTCCCATCTATTCAAGTGGGAAAGAAAGGAACAAATGAATTCTATAAAGGGAAGAGGAGGAGGAAGACTCACTTTAGAGACAAGATAACCTCTCTAGTATTTGGACCATTCAGTAAATGCATTCAGTAAAATGCTGTGTAAAATAGTCAGCATTAGAAAAGGCATCAAACTGTAGAAACTCTGCTAAAAATGGTAAATGCAAGTAAGATGTGGTCCTCAACCCATCAAAAGGGAATGAAATAATCCTGAATAACAACCGACTCAAATCATGGAACCCATCCCACCCATGCCAGCCACTAAAAGCAGACATGTGATGATGATGATGATGATGATGAAAGAAAAAGTATTTGAGATTAATGAGCTGCTTTGACTGAAACTCAGAATTTTAACACTTTTCTCCATCTTTTACAAAAGTTCAATAGTATTGATTCAAATGAAGGATAAGAATTGGTTAAAAGTATCTCCATAGCTGAATATATTTGAATGAACCATGCATGACACAAATCAACAAATGCAGTGAAGGCTGTGCTTCTCTGGTGAAATGCATAGAAGACTTAAACATGTCTAAAATTGTGTTTCACACTTATCAACAAAATGAAACTTTTAATCATTAATTAATATTGTCTTATTCTTCCTCACTTCATATTTATTTCAAGTTAACATATTTCATACATGGAGCACGATTATAGCTATATTACTTTACCTGTGTATCACATAGTTAAAAATAATATGTAAAATGCTTGTGTGTTGTTAATAAAAAGGATACAAAATTAAAACCAGTCTAATTTAGACATGACCTACCTCAAAACTGTTGTCAAGAATCAGGTTGAAATCTGGTTTTATAACTTTGCGTACAGGTAACGGACTCTCGTCATCATCATCCATATTCAGTTTAGTACGAGATGTTTCAACTGTGAATAGAAACATATTTAAATAATCTCAGATATATCTTATAGATTTATTACCAAATATCTTTACACAAAATTTGCAAATGTGGAGAAAGGATATCTTCTTTATGTTTTAATAACTGCCCTGTTTTCTTCTTCTATCAGTAGGGTTGATTAAATCAACGACACCCAGCCTCCAAATTGAAGACCTTATGTTCTTGTTATATGCTATTTAATATCTTTTAAACTTCCAAATGCCCCAGGTTGTTGGTTCTCGTACCACAGACTTCCTCTGCAAAATATAAGATCGTTGTGGTCCGCCGGAGAAATAAGCCTGGAGAGATGAAGTGGCTACTACAGTGAGTGTTGCTGGCCATTCTCTGTGGTAACGCCACCATGGTCATTACCACGGGGCGCGGCTGAATGCCCCTCACACTATCCCGGGACATGTACTCCCTCCCCTCCTCCTCCCCCTTTCCTCTACATTTCTTTTTTTTCTTCTTTCTTTTCCTTGTTTTTATATTAATTTGTACCTGTATCTGTTATTCATTGAACAAACAGAAGTACTGAATAAAAAGAAACATACATTTTAACTTTTTTATACAATGACTGGTCTAATCTATTGGCCTGTAGCAACTTGGTGAAGTTTTAGTTGTTCAGCATTTTCCCCTAATTGGACCAATGATAGCAATACCACTCAGTTGTTTACTGGGTTTATAAATAGAAGTCAAAGCTGTACTCTCTCTCTGGCAGATCTCAGTCAGAATAAGGAATCAAAATAAACTGTCAAATCAGTGCTATTATATGGCAGTGAAACATGGACACTGACAAAGAAATTATCAAACAGGTTAGATGGATGCTACACAAGGATGCTACGAATGGCTCTAAATGTGAAATGGCAACAACATATGACAAACGAATGCCTTTATGGAGACCTGCTGAAAGTTAGCGAGAAGATCAAGCAAAGACGGTTGCGTCTATCTGGTCACTGCGTGCGTCACCCTGAACTCGAAGCATCCAAATTAGTCTTGTGGAAACCACTTCATGGCGATATAAGAAGAGGAAAGCGTCGTCACACATCGACAACTTGATTGCAGACACTGGCCTGGAATGTATCCAGGACTTTGAGGCAGTGATGTTGGACCGAGAGGTGTGGTGAGTGGACTTTGTTGCTGCAGCCCAGGTTGGAATTCAGCCATAATGATAAATAATATACCAGCCAACCCTCAACCATGCATTGGTTTTATGCATGGGATTCAAACATGTCCTATCTGTTTCTCCCACAAAGTTCAACCAGAGCAAAGAATCCACAGAACCAGTCATTTTCTATCCTTATTTTAGCTAGTGTTCATGCAAGACTCATTTCAACTGAATGAGACATTAATTTGCTATTTCTTTATTCTACCAGATTAACAACAATTATATGTTGATTTTCTTTCATTTACCTCAGCAACATTTGTTGTTCACACTTTCTGAAACATATGAAATACACCGATGAGCTGACTTTTCTAACACATTCATCTGACCAACCAACCCTAACCCCCCCCCCCAGCACATTTTAACTCAAACCTTGTTTTACGAATGTTGTAATTGAATGATTGTCTTATTCAAACACCTGTACTCAACAAATATTTTGAAGTATAAACACAGTTTACCTACATCGAATTAGTACCACTCTAAGAGTTGTCACTCACATCTATACTTTCTACAAGCTGACCATTTTTATACTTAGGGGGGGGGGGCGGTAATCACTTCAAGAATAAAATTTTGTTTATGAAAATAGATATTTTTTTTACAATTGTCTATGAATGTCTTTTTAACACCCTTATTTTTGTATCTCTTAAAAATTAGTTTCTTCACTCTAGCTTTTGTAAGTTTTGTCTTCAAAAGGTTTAAATAATAATAAAAACATTACAATATCATACAAAATACTATGATACAATACAAAATTTATAACAGAAAAAGCTTAGAGGGAATGTAAAATTAAACACCTTTTAAGAACTTGCATCAGATGAAACATTGTCTCAAGCAAAAGACAAAATAATATACAATGTATCTGATCCAATAAAAAATATTATAAATAAATACATACACAGTCAAATTAATGAATAAAACAAATATAAAAATATATGAATAGTCAAGTCTTTTTCAAAAACTTGATTTTCATTCACTAAAACTGCACAAGGAAAAAAAAAAGTTCCAAGGGAAGTCACTATTTTTACTAAAAAAATTGCCTCCCTTACATCGTCCCCATGATTTCATTAAATTTGATTACCTCTACTGTTTTATAAACCGATTGTGTAAGATTCTGTTGTAAATAAGTTATATTTAATGAGGTATACTAAGTTTATTCTTCCCATTAATGGACACCGAAGCTTGGTGGAGTATGTGTAATCTCACACAGAGACAAAGTTTGCAATTGTGAGTTCCAGGTGAGTAAGGAGGGGGTCCTAACAAGAATATTCCATCTGATGATGTTGGGAAAGTAATTTCGATGGTGAAGGAGTCTCCAGATGAAACTGGACAGAGAGGTGGAGTTTTCCTTATCCATGCACCACCCTTAAGTGGATTAATTTAGAACAAAGATGCAAAAAGGGATATAAGAACAGAAAGATGGGAAAGTGGATATTTTAAAGAGAACAACACGTTTTAAAGATGAGAAAACGCTTTATTGCAGGTGTTATAGGAAAAAACATTAAGGTCCAAATACAGTGAAGATGAGAGGCAATGTTAAGACAGAATCTAAAATGGTTGTTATTTAGCACCAGGTCACTTTTTTTTTTATGAGAATTGAGATCCTACAATCAAAGACATTTTTGTCTTTAAGGTATAGTGTAGATAGGACTACATCATGCAATATGTGTCCTACCTCATGGCAACATGTAATTTGATAGTTCTTTATCAATTTCTAGCAGGTTGAGCAAACAGTACAGGAGGCTCCCTCACTGGCTCATCAGAACCACAGTTTTGAAGATAAGAGCAGATATATTATTTCAATTAAATACTGACCCTTAGTGGAACTCAATTTTATTATAAAAAAAAAAAGTTATATATTTTGGCCGTTGAAAAATAAAATAACTATTTTAAACTATTTTAAACGATGCTAAAATGTTTTCCAAAGAAGATCTGCAAAGTATGCCCTAAAATATAGATACTGTTTATAAAATAAACTTGTTATTTGGAGATGAACAAGTCCTTTGCATTCTCATAATAAATATAACCTGGTTGCTGGAAAACTAATCCCAAATATTAACAAGGCCTTATTAATAGAAACAGGGTCAAATTACTTGGAAAAATTAGAATGAAAATTAATACCACCTGAAAACAAATATAGTAGACAACAGGTTGAAGTGACACACAAATATTTAGTAAATACCAGAAGAAGCCCCACCTCTGCATCTATATATATATCATAACAAAGCTCTCAATGAGAATACCATAATCTAAATGATTAAATCAGGGGAAGTTTATGTATTGGAAAGTTAGTTAAACTTTCATGTCAGATTCACCAGTGTAATGTATATTTTTCTTAATGGAACAGGTTTCCAAATTGTCATACAATAAATAATCCATTCTTCTCATTAATAAATCATCAGAGTTGTTGTTCCTTCCACTACTATGACAACTACAATAACCTCAACTCCTTTCAATTCAATAAGCTTTATAACTCTCACTCAACTAAAACCACTCAATACATCTGCCTCTCCTCTTACCAACACTCCACTCAATACAGATTCCACATTTAGAAATTTGTACAATCCTTTCCCAGGCTGCCTCCTCTTATCAGCCATTAAACAAAACGAAATAACTAGATTAAACTCATCTCATTATTTTAAAATGCCAGGAGCACTGCTCCATCACTTTCAAGAAATAAATTTGAAAATGGAAGACTTATGGCTATGTAGTTCACAAGTTCACTTGGCAATCTCATGCTTTCGGGTTCAGTACCACAGCTTGACATCTTGGGCAAGTGTCTTCTACAATAGCCTCAGATTAACCAATGCCTTGTGAGGAAATTTGTAGATGGAAATTGTGTGAAACCCGAGAGTGAGAGCGAGAGAGAAAGAATGAGAGAAAGAGAGAGAATGTGTGTTTGAGAAGACCTGTGCAGTTAAGTAAAATCGAGGCCATAAAGACATGACCTTTATATTCATGCCACCCCATACATAGTCCATCCCTGACAATCCACTCCCCACTGAGATAGCCATGTATCTTCTTTACTGCAAGACACCTGTTTCTGTTCCTCTATTCATACTCTAGACTCTCATCCCCTGGCAGCACAAAACCACCTTCTTCAATACTACTCCCCCACTCAGTTGAGGGATCTTGTAAATTACTTGCTGACCTCAATGCTGCTGGTGTCGGGTAAAAAGCACCCAAAACACTCTGTAAAGTGGTTAGCATTAGGAAGGATATCCAGTTGTAGAAACCCTGCCAAAGCAGACAATTGAAACCTGGTGCAACCCCTGGCCTTGCCAGTTCCTGTCAACCCATCCAACCCATGCCAGCATGGAAAACAGACGTTAAATGATGATGGTGATGATGATATAAACAAGTATATGCATGTCTTTGTGTGTTTATTGTTATGTCCCCAATCCACTATTTCACAACTGGTGTTGGTTTGTTTACATCCTCGCAACAGAGGCCAACAATAAGTACCAGACTTTAAAAAAAAAAAAAAAAAAGTACCAAAGTCAATTTGTTCAACTAAACCCTTCAAGACAGTGCTCCAGCATGGCTGTAGTCCAGTGATTGGATAAAAAAATAAAAGACATGCATATGGAACTAGAAATTAAATGTACGTTATACGGAAATAAGAGATAGAAACATGAATAATTACCCAAGACTTTTCCTTCTTTGATTGGGCGAAGTTTTGGTTGAGATCTTATTTCGATGAGAAGCTTTTCATAAGGGTCCGGTGACCGTGGGGGTAACTTGTTTACAACCCGATCTTTCATCTGAAAGGAAAAGTAACCATCAATCTTAAGTGTTCCAGTAGATCTTTCATATTAGTACACATAGCTACACATTAGTAGATATTAGTGCTTAGAAAGACATGAAACCATTTACTACAATCGTCTCACTAGGCTACCATTAGTCAACTACAATATAATCAGTTAGTATAACTAAGTGAAACAAACAGCTTTACGAGCAATAAACTAATTATACATTAGTACAGTTTATCCATTACAATTTTAGTAACAACACACTAAACACATTGTACCAACTATAATTTACCTTTCATGCAGTTTATTATTATTATTATTATCATCATCATCTAAGGGGGTGAGCTGGCAGAGTCGTTACTGCGCTGGGAGAAATGCTTAGCGGCAATTCTTCTGATGTTACGTTCTGAGTTCAAATGCCGCAGGAGTCAACTTTGCCTTTCATCCTTTCGGGGTTGATAAAAATAAGTACCAGTTTAACACGGTGGGGGTTGGGGTTGGGAGGGGGTCGAGGTCGATATAATCGACTAAACCCCTCCCCAAAATGGCTGGCCTCACGCCTAAATCTGAAACCATTATTATTATTATCATCATCTAAGGCGATGAGCTGACAGAATCGTTAGCATGCTGGGCAAAATGCTTAGCAGCATTTAGTCCATCTCTATGTTCTGAGTTCAAATTCAGTCGGGGTCGACTTTGCCTTTCATCCTTCCAGGGTCGATAAAATAAGTACCAGTTTAACACTGGGGGCCGATGTAATCGACTAAACCCCCTCCCCCAAAATTGCTGGCCTTGTGCCAAAATTTGAAACGATTATTATTATTATTATTATTGATTCAGAAGGTGAGTAGTTGTAATATGAAGGAGAGTAAATCTAGTGTGACATTAAGTATCAACATTTAAGCAGCAAGCTGGCAGAATCGATAGCATGCTGGACAAAATGCTCTCAGTGGTATTTTATCTTTATGTTCTGAGTTCAAATTCCATCGAGGTCGACTTTGCCTTTCATCTTTTTGGGAGTCGATGAAATAAGTACCAGTTGAGTACTGGGAGGGGGGGGGGGTGATGTAATCGATTAGACTCTGTCCCCCAAAATTTCAGGCCTTGTGTCTAAGTAGAAAGGATATTAAGTATCAAACATTGCTCATTATGTGAGTAGCACTCTAATATGAGTAACACTTGAACCTTCATGAAATATCCAACCAGGACTCCAGTATTTTCCTAAGCAAAAGCTTAGTCCTTGGAATACGGTTTTGGCAGCATTATTTATGTGAAGTTAGCACAGAACAGTAATATTATGATTCATGGCACAGTGAATAAAGTTCTAAAATTGTTGTCAGACCATCAGCTTTTTAAACATTTTATTATATAAAAACAAATGAGTATTAAAATTGTTTAATAACAAAAATTGGCAGACACAATTCCCTTTACTCAAAGGAATACACATGCACCAATGCTGTACATTAATAACATTCAAATGTTTTAAATACCCCAGCATTTTATGATTTGGTTAAAAAAAATAGTAGCATATATGTACTGCAGTACATTGATTGAAAACATCTGACATATAGCAGATTGTTTACACAGCATTTGTAGCAACATGGAGAGGGGTTAGGGTTAGGGTTAGGGTTAGGGTTTATAAAAAGGG
Organism: Octopus rubescens; assembly: GCA_027564515.1. Lineage (NCBI taxonomy): Eukaryota > Metazoa > Mollusca > Cephalopoda > Octopoda > Octopodidae > Octopus > Octopus rubescens. Next base: position 536,726 of record JAOPUL010003171.1, on the reverse strand, counting down.
AAAATGTAGTACAAGATTATTTCCTCAATGTGTGTAACAATTGTGCTGTTGGAGATTCTGTTGTCAATATTTTCAAAGTCTCTTTCATGGAAGCAGTACAAGCCTTGTACGATGTCTTTAGGATGTATATTGATGATGCCTGTCTGTGGAATGTTAAGGATTGAAGCATGGCATCATTTATATAAGAGTATGTGTAATTAGCAGCAATAATAAGAAGGTTATCAGTTTACAATAGAAAGAATACCAAAGCAGTGTGTATTCCCATGAATTCTATGATATTCTCAGATTCTGTTTTAATTAAATAATAAACCATACAACTAAAATATGCATCTTGCAACGGCTCGACTGGTGAAAAACAAGATCAATGTCCCTAAATTTAATTCCGTTTATTGCAGAGAGAAAATGTTCAGGAAAGTCATTGAATGAAGGAATATTGTAGAACCAGAATCATTTATTGTGGGGAAGTGTTGTCTGATGTTTAACAGCAATATAATGCAAACAGAAAATTAAACAGGAGTGTTTGCTCATCAAGTTAATTTCATTTTAGATTAAATCTGCTATTTGAGATGATTCATTAACAAAGAGAACCAATTGTATCCTGCTTTGTGGGTTGATGGATTAGAAAATTCAGTTTGATGTTCTGAAAAAAGAGTCATGTAGCTCTTTCTGAACGCTGTGTTTGAATGCTTAGATTCTTCAAGGTCAGGTTTACCTATTTATAAACTCAACTCTTGGATAGGATGACTGATGTCTTGGTTGGTTGATGTAGATAACCAAATGGCCTTCAGCTGAGAAAAGTCTGACACAAATTAAAGCCAAATATTCACTTGAAAGTGAAATATATTTATAAATATTATAGAAAATAGAAAATAAATAGAACTATAATAAAACTGGGAAGAGCAAATATTGAATAAATATCTGTATAAAAAAAAAGATATTGGTACACTGTGTTCTTTAAAATATGCATCAATTTTCATGCTAAACCAAGACTTAACTGGACACTTAGACTCAGAGACCAGTTGGGCAATTAATAAACTTGACCCTTATTTTACTTGAACACATATCAAAGACCCCCGGCAACCCTTATGGTCTGCCACTTTCTGAAACTGCTATCTTATGACATATCTCATTATGCAACTGCTACCCTTTGTCACACACAGCCTTGGTTTGTCGCTGCTGTCCCCATGTTTATTTACATAAACTATTTGATTTTAAATGCTTATTTCAATGAAATTTTGTTTTTTCCATTGCAGTTAGCAATGAGCAGTAGAGTTGGAGATATTGGACATCATTATGCTTCTGAAAGTGCAAAATGTAAAGTGAATGAAGAAAAGAAAGAAGAGACTGACTAGAGAGAGTAAAAAGATGTAAATTAACTGAATATTTTGATGATGATGATGATGATGATGATGATGATGATGCAATAAAGGCTGAAGCTGGAAATAGAAAAACAACTAAAGAATCATCCAGCAAAAACCAGCATCTATTGAATGTGGAACAGTAAGTGAAAAGAATAAGTATTCTTGGGATATTGGTAAATGGCCAATTTTCATGAATGTATTTGTGAATATTGGAGAAGCAAAAGAAGTGATAAACATGCTAGCAGTGACTTCTTTTCAACCATTTGATAATAAAAAGAACCGAAGGCACTGTCAGAAGTTTTATTTCACACAAGTTAATAAATCTACAAACAAGCAACCTGCAAGAAATCGGTTATGCTATTCAGAAAGTAAACAAAACCTATTTTGTTTTCCTTGCAATATTGTTATGACTTGAGGTTATTCAAAGTTTAGTGGAAATGGTTTAATGAGAAGAAAAATACAAGGAATTTGTGCGGTCAACATGATTCTTCACATAGATAAACATTATTTTCACGGTTCATACACAAAAACAAAAATATTGGTGCACAGTTGTAGAGGGAATAATTGAAATTGAAAACTTTTTTTTAACAACAAAGTTGTTTTATAGTGGTTGGTTTATTCATAATGGGTATTATTGAGGAATGCTATTGGCCAAGACCAACTCTTTTCTGGCAGAGTATATAAAATACTCATGAAATCAAATCTAGTTGATATAAATCATCTAAAACAACATGTGTGGAATTTATCAATCTGATTAGATCCAGAATACTAGAATACATTATCTTGGATTCCAATCCAGATATTATCTCATGTGGTTCTGCTAACTTGGATTCTAGGCTTTGTTTTACCATCTGAATTGTTTGAGAAGTTTGGATATATGGAAGGTCAGAGTGAATAGCTTACTCAGAGTTTGCTTTGATAATTTTAACAGTGACATGTTAAAGGCACCCGGTACACTCTCTGGAGTAGTTGGTGTTAGGAAGGGTATCCAGCTGTAGAAACCAAGCCAAAATAGACTGGAGTCTGGTGCAGCACCCCAGCTTCCTAGACTCCAGTCAAACTGTCTAACCCATGCCAGTATAGAAAACGAATGCTAAATGATGATAATGACGATAAAAGACTGCTGCAATCAAAATTATGAAAATGTCTGTAACATAAAATGGCAAGTATTGTGGTTTGCAAGCACAAAACTGAGTTTGTAGAATGTATTTCATGCTTTTCACATTCACTAAATTTGACTGGAAACTCTGCTGCCAAATGTTGTCAAGAAGTGTTAATTTTTAAATAATTTGTATAAAGCCTGTACACATTAATTTCTGTTTTGTATCAATGAGGTTTCCTTTCTGTTACATAATCTGATGATTATGGTGCTGGTGCTGCTGGTTTGCCAACTGAGAGAAAAATCTCAGAAACTAAGTGCTCAGTCCATGCAGATACAGCATAAACCCTTTTATACAGTTTTGGTTTTTTTTTACAATGAAACAAGTCTTGGATGACATTAAAATAATGGCCAGAAGACTGCTGAGGACAGACTCATGGTGAAGCTGTAAATAGGAATAACAGACATATTTCAGTGTTTCTTTATAATGGTCCAAGAAATGAATAGAGATTGTGCCTCTATGAATGCATGCCTGGATATATCCAAGCTAAGCAGTCAACTTTTCCAGCCATTGAGTAAAAAATGAAGAGAGAGAGAGAGAGAGAGAGAGAGAGAGAGAGAGAGAGAGAGAGAGAGAGAGAGAGAGAGAGAGAGAG
>JAOPUL010003171.1:429401-439826 GCA_027564515.1 Octopus rubescens | reverse complement strand
ATTTAGTGTCTGCTTTCCATGCTGGCATGGGTTAGACTCCAGTCCGTTTTGGCTTGGTTTCTACGACTGGATACCCTTCCTAACACCAACCACTCCAAAGAGTGTACCAGGTGCCTTTAACGTGTCACCAGCACTAATATATATATATATATATATATATATAGGTTGATAATAGGTAGGTAGATACTACCATATGCATACATGTACATAGAGAAAAATACGCGCGCATATACACACACACACACAGATACACAACCATAAACACATATATACAGTTATAAAAGAAATTTTATTCTTTTCGATACTTCGTGCGCCAGTAATTTTTCATTTCATCTCGAATGTGCCATGAAGTATCGAAAAGATATATTTTATAACTGGTCAAAATATTACTTCATAAACAATTTACAATGGTAATTTTCAGGGGCCCCCGGGCAAGTGCCTGAAGACGGCACTAGTTGTTTAACTAAAGCTAACCAACTGATTTTATAGTAAAGACAAAATTGTGTGTTTGCAACTTTCTGGCTCGTGTTATGGTTAATTTTATGATGCAGTAGAAACTTCATTATGTTAATTATAGATTATAGTTGTGGGGTTGTTTTAAAACAATAAAAAAGAATGAAGGGAGGAATAGAACAATTTAGCTTGAAGATGAAGACGACTGAATTCTATGTCGGTAATATTTTCTTCTAATTATAACAATTTTACGTCTTTCTATACACTTTATTTGAATGTTTTTTAACACTCCATCTTATCACTACACCATAATTACACAACAGTAACAAGTTTCAGTTATAATATAAAATGATTGCTGATAATCAGTCTATTTTCTTTCCTTTGTAGTTTTATTTAATTACAGTCTTGCAGAGAAGAGGATAACTGCCTAAACAGGCGGTCAGCTAATAATGGACACCTTTGATTGACTGGATGAAGGAGGGCATATACTTAAAACTGCTCATTAAAACAATTAGTTCACTTAAAGTAGAACTGCTAAAAACACTGGTCTGTGGTAAGCAATCACTACAAAGTCCTCAAAATCAATGAAAATCTCAACAATGGACAATGTTTAGTTTAACACACATACACCATTGCACAAATCACATTCTACTATTTCCCCCCAAAACAAAACACTGGATAATGTAGTCCCTGGTACGCAAAAGGACAGAAAGGTCACGGAGGGAAACACCTTTGACTAGAGGCCTGCTAGATTTAAAGTGTTTTCCACTCCCTAGTAACGAAAACTAAACTATGCAAGTGTGGTAAGGAAGATTATGTGCGTGTGTGTATGTATGTATAATATTATATGAGTCTGACGAGTCGCCTGTACGTGCGAAACCCATGATCATTCTCTGACCGACCGGCCTTAACGGTTTACTGGTAAATACTTTACTGCTCTAATACATTTTAGAGTGTGTTTCTTATTCGATTATATGATCCCCTGATGATATATAATGTGTGTGTGTGTGTGTGTGTTATAAACATGTGATGCTGTTTACAGGTAAATTCAGTTTAAAATTTAAGCTTCCTATTTCAACTAACCAGGAAATGAATGAGTGTTTTGATGAAAGAGCGGAAATGTCCTTTAATTACTGGAATGAGATGAAATGATGAATTAAGTACGAGGAGTTGAGAGAGAATTCACTCGCACATGAGTTAACTAAGCTATTGTAAACCAGTGAAACATCAAACCTCTGAGTAACTTTATCACAAATTGATACCAACTGATGCATTAGAGACGAGAAGAGGGAAATGGTGTCAAGGCTAAATACATCACAAAGTAATTATTTAGAATAATTTGGACAGCAAGAGCAAACCACTAAAACAGACTTTATTTAAACAAGTGTATTCAACAGAAATGAATACACTAATGAATTTGGGATTGAGAATAAGTTTTTAGTGGTTATATTTTATTTTCTGTATCATTAAGCAAAGATGTATTTGAAAAAAATAAAAAGCCAGTCCTCGTCAATCAAATAAAAACTGTAAAGTATTTTGAAACTATGTTCGTCGTGTAATTTAAATAAAATAGAAGTTATAACCACAATACTTTTTTAACACAAAATTAATGATCTCGTACATTCATCATTTTTCAGACAAACTTTAAGTGCTGTTCCTAAGACTTGACGTTTGACCATCTATTATATTAGTGAAATTACCGAATTTACAAAATTGTAAAAAATAATTATATACCTATCCACATTAAATTTCAACTGGTGGCCAATAAGTAGAAAACGAATTCCTACCACCAGTAAACAAAGATTGCAATAGAATACAGGGGGGGGGGGATAGACAATACAAAACAAGTTTGTATATTCCTAACTATCGAAAACACAGAAGGCATATTGCTGGTCTTCCATCATATTTTCGGTTAATTCCATTTATCTCAAACCGTCAAATAGGAATAAAAAGAAACAATAAATCGTAAAATTTAAACACAAAATGTGAGATTAACCTCCACAATTTCAGAAGCACGGCTCAAGTTCCCCTTTGATTTCGCTAGATCATCCCTAAGCTTCAAAGATTTGATTAACTAAAGCTACAAAGGGGTTTGCATAAAGCATCTGTAGGTTATTTATTGATAAGCAAGTTCCTAGAAAGTTCATCTACGAGGCGCTGGCCTAAGAATTGTATTGCATAATATATATATATATATATATCACTAGGACAGAAGGAAACTGGTGATCTGCGACAACCAAACCAGATCAATTAAAAAAACAAAACAATATTGAGCTATATTGGTGCAGAGATGCCTTCGTCCTTTGATGAAGGCCGATCCAAATCGATCGTAGCACACTAACCGATTTTTCTATCAGTCTCCTGAAAATAGTTTTAATTCAGATTCAATGTATTTCATAAAAGCCGACACAATTGTAGAAAGTTATTTTTGAAAGTGAAAGTAGTTTAACAGCTCCATTGAATACATAAACTGTATGAAAATATATAAATAACGTATTTTCTGCTCTAAATCAATTTATGGGATATGTTCACAGGTGAAGCTTATCGAAGCAGAAACTAAATTACAAAAGCAAAACTATCTGGTTACTAAATATAGAAGTAATTCCCACAACAAACAGCGTCGTTTGTTGTTTTATAAACTGGTAACCAACCACCTGACAAGGCCATTGCCAGTTATTTCATGTTTTATTTCTACAACACTTTCTTTAGTGTAGTTATGATAAATATAAGGCTTGCTACGTAAACAACGAGCGGGAAGGTGAATTCAGATAATCAAATGCAGAAATCCTAAACGTTCTGCTTCTGATATTTGAATCCATTCAAGAAATAGCCGAAGGTGAAAGAGAGACAAAATAAAAGAAAAAGTGAGAGAAGAAGCGAAAGACAGGTTTAACTAAAACAATTATTGCGTTGATGTTTTGGTAGTCGGTACTAAAGCATTTCAGCTTAGGTTACATTATAAAGTGTATTTACAAGTAAAATAAATCTATAAATAGCTTCTTTGGTTGAAAATATCAGCGCAGCATCACCGAATAGCAAGCATAATTCTATTTTATCGAACACAAATACGACTAGAGACTGTCGAGACAAACTGAACAAGCCGGTTGGATTAATGTAATTGAAGAAAGCAACGTTAAATAGAATTAATTAATAGGAGAGGATGGTGCGACAAGAGAAAAATAGATGTTTGTACTTGGTCAGGCACAGACTAGCATCAATAGTAACGTTGATTGTGTTATAGGAAACTACAGCTTGGATGGAAACGTAAGAGTACAACCGATTATTTCATTCATTCAAAAATTCATTTATCAACAAAAGTTAAGCTCTAAATTAGTCTCCAATTAAACATATAAAATTATAATTTGCTGATTTAATAGATTTGTTTTGTATTTTTTTAATATCTTTTTTTTTTAATTTGTTCAAGTAGAATAATTTGGTTATACCAAATCAATACAATTATAAATCTACAAAAAAGAAATCTTACTAATTAACAAAAGAAAACTGTATTTGGAAGTTCTGTGTAGCTAACAAAAAAAAACAATTGACTAAAGAAAGAAAACAATATACAGAAGTGCTTAGTTGGCTTTAAATAAATCGAGAGAGAAAAATGGGGATATTCTTTAGAAAAAGCAACAAGTTATTCCTCTTCTCCTAATCAATGGACCAATGCCAAATGTAAAAAGAGGTTAACAACCCGCAGCGGTCACCACAGAACTCTCTGTTTGCAAGGTTTAAATATTGGAGAGAAGACAAGAAAACGAAATGCAACACAGGAGGATTGTAATATAATTTAAACGAAACTAGTAGCTTCTTCACATCATCTTTTAAAAATGCAATTTAAGATAAATTGCGTCGTCAATATTAAAAGGAAAATTAACAGGACCAACTTGTTCAGTATATAAATGTAATAATATAACCATTAGCTGACCTTAACTACAATAAAGTAATTAGGAAATGGAAAAAAAATATTATTGTTGTTAGGAGTAAGATGCAGAGTTAATTAGTTTGAAACCTAAAAAAGAGAAAACACCAATTATTTCAACATAATTCTCTGTACCACTTTGTATGTGTGTGTGTGTGTTTGAGGTAATGAATGTTTCTTTATTATAAGTGAAGAAAGTGAGGAGAGAAGCTGCAGGTAGGAGGTTTGTCAAAAACATAAACAGAGAATTGGTTTTTAATAACCAGGTCTCCTGCATATAAATATAGGAATTACTAGAGAGAATTGAAGTTAAAGAGAGAAAAATAAAAGAAATAAAAACATTACCACTTTCTGAAATAGGTTCTTCTGGTGTATGTCTTTTATTATCCCTTTTGTTTGTATTTTTCTCGGGTGTTTTAATTACAACTTCGCCGTCTTTTTGAATGTGAAGCCCATTAAGGCGATGTTTCATCAAAATCCGATAACCATTGTGCTTAGAATTTGCATTAAAAAAATATTTACTACACTGGTGACATATCGCCCAAGCTTGTTCTTCACTAATAGAGCTAGTGAATATCTTTAAAACTCTTGCCAAAGATATATAGTTATTGTTATCATGTTTGGTGCTCGACTCGTCCTCAGAGCCATCGTCCGCGCAGTTTGCTGCCATAACCAACTTCAGTCTGGCAGAGAGACGCTGACAACAAAGGGGCATAACCGAGACAACACTCTGAATTAGCAGCCAAACAGACAAGAGACAATTATAAGATGCAGATTTATATGAGCACCATGCACTCGGTTAACACCACAACACACACACACATATATATATATATATCTAAATACACATATCTATACATACACACACTTATATAAACACTGTGAGAAGGCGACAACAAATGGGGGAAGAAATGTATGTATAAAACAAAATTTAAAATAAAAAACCCCACGAATCTCGATCACCGCATTAGATAACTTTTCTGCAGTAGATTGGTGACAATGAATATGAACTTAATCTGCAAATATTTCGGTTGGTTCAAACACCGTGATTTAATATGATAGTTTATACGTTTTCTTATGTTGAGGGGATTATCTAAGAAAATAATAGAAGAAAAATAATAATATAATTTGTATAATGAAATTGAATGAAAAGATTTAGAACTAGTTTCCTTGAAATACTTTTACTGCTTTATCCAGCTGTAACCCGCAATTAAAATAGCTTATCATTTTTTTATAATTATTGTCCTATTTTATCTTCTTGTATACCACCACCACTATTATCATCAGCAGCAGCAGCACCACTATCATCATCAACAACAGTATCTTTTCCTACTACTACTTTATTTCTGCTGTCATTTTCAACTTTCTTCTGTGAAGGAGTGGGTTCAATTGTTCACTGTCTCTTTTGTTTCAACTATTTCTTCTTCTTCTTCCTTCTGATTACAGAGAATCACCTTAGTTTCAATCTATGTCTCACATGTCCCCCCCCCTCCCTATCAATAATGTCCTGACTCCTATTTGTTTTTTATAGCTGATCAGCTGAATGACTACCAACTCAACTTAGGGATTTCAACATCTCAACAACTATTTCTGAAGGTTTTCAAGATAGTTTTCTATCCTTAATATTAAAAAAAAACACATAGCTCCATAACCTGTTATGCAATTCATATTTCTTATTTAAGAAATTCTAAAACTGACACATCCATGTCCATTTTGTCCAAACCTAACTTTAGATATAATTTAACTGGAGATGGAAATAATTTTATTTTAAAATCTAGTCAAAAAGGTTAGTTAAATCATGCCAAATTAAAGCCATTTGGCTTAAAGCTAACTAGCAAACCAATAGATGCTTTTGTCGTCATCATTTTAACATCCAGTTTTCCATGTGAAACAGACTTTATTGAAGCCAACCCTCACCTGTTTCCAAACAAGGTAATATTTCTCCATGACCAGACATGTTAACACAGAATATTGGAAATGAATGAATGACACTGCTTGACACTCATTTACAACTATCATGTGATGTCAAGACAAGGAGACATCATCATTATCATCCTTTAACGTCTGTTTTCCATGCTGGCATAGGTTAAATGGTTTGACTGGAGCTGGCAAGCCAGAGAGCTGTACCATGTTCCAGTCTGATTTGGCTTGGTTTCTATGGCTGGATGCCCTTCCTAATGCCAACCACTTCAGAGAGTATACCGGGTGCTTTTAACATAGCATTGGCATGAGTGTTTTTAATGTGTCACTGGCACGGGTGTTTTTAATATATATACACACACACATATATATATATATATATATATATATATATATATATATGAATAGATAAATCTTTGTATTAAAAGTAGGGGTTTTAATTAAAGGTGTAAACCAGCAGTTCTCAACTGCGGCCCTCAAGCATCTGTCCGGCGGCCCCCTACAGTCTTCCCTCTATAAATATAATAAACTTTTCTTTAATTGACTTGCATTTTACTTTATTTGGTGCGGTCCCCTAAAAAAATCCAGGTTTTGAATCTGGTCTGGATATTAAAAAGATTAAGGACCACTAGTATAGGACCCTATATCATTCTTCTTCCTCCTCCCTATCTCAATTTACATATTTTCAAGCAATATGTGGAAACTAGCTTTTATAAAATCGTATTTCAGTTTTGACAGAATCATTTTCTGAGCTAAATTTCTCTTCAAACTTCAGCTATGTTCACTTATCTCTAAGCTGTTATGAGGAAACAGTCTTTCATAGATCTTGTGTTTGTAACCATTTGCCTGGCTTTCTTCTTGATGTTATTAAAATTAATTTGGCTTTTAGCTTCACTTTTCTTATAGATAACTAGTTGAGTGGTTATTTTCCTAAACTTTGTATGGCAAATAATGTTAGCTACTATTATCCTCACCAGAATTGAAACTAACACAACACTAATATCGGTATTTTAATGTTTTATCATTAAAAGCAGCTGAATGCAGCCACTCTAGAGTTGAAACTGCGTGGCACTTTGGGCAAGTGTCTTCTACTATAGCCTCGGGCTGACCAAAGCCTTGTGAGTGGATTTGGTAGACGGAAACTGAAAGAAGCCTATCGTATATATATATATATGTGTGTGTGTGTGTGTGTCTGTGTGTGTGTGTGTGTGTGTGTGTGTGTGTGTGTGTGTGTGTGTGTGTGTGCGTGCGTGTGTGTGTCCTCGTGTTTGTCCCCAACCACCGCTTGACAACAGGTGTTGGCTAGTTTACGTCCCCGTAACTTAGTGGTTCGGCAAACGAGATCGATAGAATAAGTACCAGGCTTGAGAAAAAACGTACTGGGGTCGATTCATTCGACTAAAAATTCAAGGCGGTGCCCCAGCATGACCCCAGTTTGATGACTGAAACAAGTAAAAGATAAAAGATATACATAGATATAATTATTATACATTTGTTATCTCCGCACACAACCAAAACTGAATGTTTCTTCTCTGAACTTATAAATAATGGCAGAAAATCATTTGAATGCAGTTCTGCTACGTAAGAAATATCTCATATCACTAAAGATAATCAATTACAAGATGCCAGAATACATATGATGCCCAGTGCTGGATTAAGGCATGTCCTTTAGAGACTGTAATCCACACAGCTCAGTGAGCTGTCATTAAGCTTTTAGTTAATCTAGAGATTAAGGCATGGGCTTTAAGGGCTGTAATCTAGAGGCCTCTGTGGGCTGTTAATAAGTTTTTAGTTAATCTAGAAATTTAGTGAAAAGTTCTTGAAAATATCACTGGGAGCCCTGACAGTATCTGCAACCCAGGGGCCTAAAAAATCATAATCCAGCTCTGATGATACATACATGGTAAGATCTAGAATCGAACCTCACATTTTTCAGTTGCCAGGTCCATACCACACATAGATCATGCTCATGTCATGTGGTTTGTCCTGGTTATCAATCAATCACTTTGCAGTGATATCATGTCATATCATGAACACCATCCACAATGTTCTTAAGGTTCCCACACTTTTTGGTGTATTAAAACAAAAGCCCACCAAGAACAACTGCAGAGGCTGAGAGAGAAACCAGCGACACACATCCTCACCTCTCACCAAAAGCAAACTAGAGGTAGATTAGCTTTCATTAAAGGCACATCTCCACTCTCAACAAGCAGGCACACATGCAAAATCCATGGCAGTCTTAATGAAGAAATTAATTAGTCATTTACACTGTCCAGTTTCTTTTGCTGAATCCAACTAGAAATGAACTGAATCATCTTCATAAACATCATCATCATCATAAACATCATCACCATCATTTAATGTCAGTTTTCCCTGCTGGCATGGGTTGGACAGTTCGACAGAAGCTAGCAAGCCAGAGGGCTACACCCAAGCTCCAGTCGTCTGTTTTGACATCGCTTCTATGTCTGGATTCCCTTCCTAATGCCAATTATTTTACAGAGTGTATTTTCATGTGGTGCTAGCATGAGTGCTTTAAACCTGGTGCCAGCATGGGTGCTTTTCATGTGGCACCTGCACAGGTGATTTTTACGTGGACCAACTATTTCTGGCATCTTGAACTTTACTAATCATTGCTACATATATTTGTTAAACAGATGTTCAATTCTAATCTCCTACATCTTGACCAGCAGTTATTAGATATTTATATAAATATGTACAATGTATATTATAATATATGATATTATCTTTGCATTTGTCATGTATGCACACACATACGGCACAGCCTAGCACATACCAAGCGACTACACTTAACAAACGACTACACTTTGAATTAACAACACGTAAATAAACATAACTGAGAAGTATCTTGAATATCTAATATGTCTGTTTGACTTCCAGCCTGTCATTGAATATATCTTAGCTATAGGGCTTTCTGTCTTCAATATTTTTGATTTCACTTATCACTCAATACACTTATGAATAAATGTTGTATGTGTAGTAGATTATGTCTCTAATTTCATTCCATAGTTTATTAGTCAATTGTCTTATGCATAGTATAAACGTTGTGTCTATAATAGATAGCATCTTCAATTTCATTCCATAATTTATTTGTCAATTCTCTTATGAACAGTATCACTGTTTTGTCTGGAAACAGATTATGCCTCTTATGTCATTCCATAGTTTATCAGTAAATTGTCTTACAAATAGTATAAATGTTGTATGTATAATAAATTATGTCTTTGATTTCATTCCATAGTTAATGCATTACATACATAAACTCGACTACAGCTGAATAATGTTATAGATGTGAAAGCAAATCCTTTAATTGTTTCACTTGTTCATGTATGGAAGACATTTTAATGATTTATTTGTCATGTTATTTTACATATCTCATTTAACTTCAGACAGATTGGTTGACATATTGAATAAATTGGGTTTGATCTATATTTTTGATGTTGACATTCTCCTTTACATGTTAACATGTATACTATTTGCAGGCAGTTTTGTTGTTGTTGTTGTTGTTATTGTTGTTGTTATTGTTGTTATTGTTTAGCCCTGGTTGAGCTCTGATTCAAAGATATTCCAACAGAGCCTATCTTACTTTTTGGTCTGTGCAACTCTCTCTCTGTCGCTCTGTCTGTCTGTCTGTCTGCCTGTCTGTCTGTCTGTCTGTCTGTCTGTCTGTCTGTCTGTCTGTCTGTCTCTCTCGCTCTTGCACGCGCGCATATAAAGATATGTGTGTGTGTGTGTGCGTGTATGTGTGTGTGTGTTTGTGTGTGTGAGTGTGAGTGTGTATGTGTGTGTGAGTGTGTGTGTGTGTTTGTTTGTGTGTGTGTGTGTGTTTGTGTGTGTGCGCGTGAGTGTGTGTGTGTCTGAGTGTGTCTGAGTGTGTGTGTTTGTGTGTGTGTGAGTGTGTGTGTGAGTGAGAGTGTGTCTATGTGTGAGTGTGTGTGTGTTTGTGTGTGTGTTTATGTGTGTATGAGTGTGTCTGTGTGTGTCTATGCGTGTGAGTGTGTATATTAAAGAGAGAGAGAGAGAGTGAGAAACAGAGAGTTATATATGTATGTATGTATGTATGTATGTATGTATGTATGTATGTATGTATGTATGTATGTATGTATGTATGTATG
>JAOPUL010003171.1:367379-377531 GCA_027564515.1 Octopus rubescens | reverse complement strand
TGGAGCTGGCAAGCCGGGGCTAACACCATGCTCCTGTCTGGTTTGGCTTGGTTTCTACAGCTGGATGCCCTTCCTACAGCCAACCACATTTACAGTGTGTGCTGGGTGTTTTTAACGTGTCACCGGCACTCACTTCCCATACCATCCACATTTACAGCATGTACTGTTAACGTGCCACCGGCACCGAGATTTCGTCACCTCCTGTGTTGTATTCACCTTGTACAACTCACTTCCAGAAATACTGACCAGAGACAAATTGAGAATTGTATTTTGTCTCGTACACGGGCTATAATAGAAGCAGCTTGTCCAAGCCACATAGTGGGATTGAACCCAGAACTGTGTGATTGGGAAGCAAACCTTTTACAACACAGCCATGCCTGCACCTATACATACATATATATGCACACTCATGCATATTTGCATGAAAATAAATGAAAAACACAATAAAGCTTAAATATATTGACAAGAAATAAAATATGAAAGATTTTCTGGCTAAATTGAGTTGGGTACATCACAACTCTGTTCACTTAAACATTTCTCAAACTGTGTTTGAATGCATCAAATGTACGAGTTAGAATTTATTTGAGGAATTTGGCTCTGAAAGACACTAATCTTTTGAGAGTAATATTTTTTAAGTTGAATAAAGTATCTTAAATTTAATTTTACTAGAAATATATTTTTGACATGTGGTTTATATTCTCAACCTAACTGTTTATATGTCATACTAACTTCCTAAGAGAGTCTGTATCATCAGAGATATGTAATTTTGTCAATGCTTGAGTTTCAAAGAGCAATGAATCTTAGTTCATTTTTTGTCCTTGCTTATCTTTATTTTCTTGACGATAGATTTTGTTGTTATTTAGAAACAATTGTTCTTCATCACCTATGTTATTTTATGTTGTCTTTTTTTAAAAATATAATTCTTTCTTCCTTATCACACAATGAAGGTGTTAAGGGATGAGGTATTTGTTCCATATATTTATGATACTGGGGCCTAAAGATATCTCCTTTACTAACCCCTGTGTTTTGGTTAATGATCCTCTGGAAACTGGGACTTGTTTTTCTAGCTGTTGCTCATCATTATTTTCATTTTCCTTGGCAAACAAATGCTGTTGGGTTTTTATGAAATTCTTATCAACATTCTTCTTAACAGTAATGTGTTAAAACATTGTCTGTTTATGGAAGTATTGGGGGAAAGGTTTGTTTTCACACAGCTGCCATACAAACAGACTGTTGTATTTGACTTCACTTACAGTTCTTGTTGTTACAACTGCCACTGCTGCGTTCAAGGTAAATTATCTGAGTCTTTGGATGATATTTTTTTTTATTAAATGTTCACTAAACTGTTCATTTTCTTCTTCCTCTTATACATTTAGTTGTGTGTTTAATTTTGTTTTGTTCTATTGTAATCAGTGCTGGATTTAGGACAAATGAGGCCCTGTGCTAGTTAAATTGTAAAAAATTTTAGAAACAGGGAGATGCCCAGGTCAACGGGGGCCCTGTGCTTAAGCACACCTAAGCACAATGGTAAATCCGGCACTGATTGTAATGCTTTGTCATATGGCATAATTATGTGTGGTAGCCTTTTTTTTATGTAAAAATGTAATATGTGTAAATAAATTTTAAAAATTTGTGAAACAAATCTCTCTTTTTTTGTTGTCTACTCATGGGTATTGAGAGTAGTACTTCCTTAGGTTGTTTTCGTTTTTTCTTTACATTAAGAGATAATGTTCAAAATAAACATATTTTGAAGAGACATTCATAAGAACGTTCTCACATTGTAAGAGTTAATAATAATAATAATAATAATTTCAAATTTTGGCACAAGGCCAACAATTTCAGGGTGGAGATAAGTTGATTACATAGAGCCCAGTGCTCAACTGGTACTTAATTTATCGACCCCAGAAGGGATAAAAGGCAAAGTCGATCTCGGCAGAATTTGAACTCAAAATATAAAGATGGACAAAATGCTACTGAGCATTTTGTCTGGTGTGCTAACAATTCTGCCAGCTTTCTACCCTAATAATAATAATAATGGTTTCAAATGTTGACACAAGGCCAGCAATCCCAGGGGAGGGAGTTAAATGCTACTTATTTAATTGACTCTGAAAGGACGAAAGGCTAAGTCAACCTCGGTGGGAAATAATGATAATAATCTCTTGAAATAAGATTTTTCTGCAAGAGAAGTGGATAAAGTGAATTACATTAAATAAAGATGAAGGGTTAATTCAACCTTGATGCATCTGGATAGTGGGATGCGAGAAACTATTCTTAATAGTGTAAAACATGTTGTCTAGCATTCTACAATTTGCACAAATACATCTGCCTTTAGGATAATGAAATCAATTTTGGTTTCATTAATAAAACGTTTGTGACATTAGAGTATTTCAAATGCAAATAACATAAGGTCTCAATAAATAATATCATCATCATTTAGCGTCTGTTTTCCATGCTGGCATGGGCGTTAGAGGGTTTGACTTGAAACTGTCAAACAGAGGAGCTACACCAGATTCCAATTTATTTTTGGCTTGGTTTCTATGGCTGGATGCCCTTCCTAACACCAACCACTCCAGAAGTGTACCAGGTGCCTTTAACGTGTCATCAGCACGGGTATTTTTAATGTGTCACCAGCACATACATACATATACATATATATGACGGGCTTCTTTCAGTTTCTGTCTACCAAATCCACTCACAAGGCTTTGGTTGGCCCGAGGCTATCGTAGAAGACACGTGCCCAAGGTACCATATATATATATAATCATCATGATTATAGTCTGCTTGCATCACTTTACCTGACTGAGAAAATCAATCCCACTCCTATTTCATGTTTGAATAAATTCCTCTACAGATGAAAAGTATTAAGAAAAATCCCTAACAAAAAAGAAAAAACAATTACACCAAGAAAGTTTGGTCAATGGATGTCAAACAGTCTAAAATAAAAGTAACACAAGTAAAAAATAAATATATATAGACATGACTATATTGCAAAACAAGATATTTACAGCTTTTTCTGTGTTTTCGAGAAGCTCTTGTTGGGACATTCGTGAAAAATCAGCCACTTTTTCTTGTGGTAGAAATTGACAGAGATTTCCCACCTGAATTCTGAGACGAAGTGTCATTTCTTCAACCTAGAAATAATCATAACAGAAACCTGTTTACAAAAACAATTAAAAACCCTATAGTACATAATCATTTACCCCTAATTAACTTTTTTACAGGAATAAAAGAAAAAAAAACAAACATTAAAAGTATAAAAGATCAAATTATTGAGAAACTACATCACCAAAGGAACAAAAAAAAAAGGGGGGGAGGAGTAACAGGTCATACACCCCAGACCAAATGATGTGTTCAAACCGCGTCTTGCGGACATTATTGCAAAAGCATTACCGCAGAGAATGGCCAACGACTCTCAGTTCAAAAGCCACCACACCTCGCAGGGCATCTTTCTCAGACAGGCCGCTGTTATCCGGATTTTGCACAGGAAACCAGCAGTGCTGGGTCTGACAACACCTGAGGCCTCAATAGCAATCAGCCCAAACAGATAGCAACTGGTCAAGCTCCTGTATTTGTTTAACTTAGGGGAAGAAAAGAAAACAAGATTTGGGATCTCATTAAAAAAAAAAATTTTAAAAAAAGAAATTCGTTTTTTATTCTTTTAGAAATCTAAAATTATTTCTAAAGCTTAACATTTAATTAGCTACTCAAGAAAATGAGTGATGGAACTAAAATGTAACATATTTGATGGTTGAGATGCTTTTTGAAAACAACCAGGATTTATAAGTAACTCATTAAATATTTACCAAATGTAGATTAAATTTAATTTAAAGAATTTTTTTTACTAATTACATGAAGTTAGAAATTACATAAAAGTATAGTATTTAAAGCTCATGGGTAAAAAAAAATTAAGTATTGTGTTGCATTCAAAGATTATGCAACATAAAAATAACAAAAGCTGTTGTACCAATGGTTTATGAAAGGATTATTCTTCAACAATTCCAAAATAATCAGTCATTGGGAAGAATCATGCAAGTCATGCTAACAAGACAAATATACATTTTTTATCCTTTACCTTTTACTTTCAGTCATTAGACTGTGGTCATGCTGGGGCACTGCCTTGAAGAATTTTAGTCAAACAAATCGACCCCAGTACTTATTTTTGTTTTTAAGCCTGGTACTTATTCTATCGATGTCTTTTGCTGAACCACTAAGTTACAGGGATGTAAACACACCAACACCAGTTGTCAAGCGGTGGTGGAGGACAAACACACATGGATACGCAACAACGCCATCACAGGAGAAGTTATGGGCGGAAGAAGCCATGCACCTGGAGACAACGGCAAGGGACAACGACATCAGTCAGGTATTCAGCATGTTTTGCAGAGCCCATGCCGGGCCCCCAGTTCATGTCAATCCTGGTGAAGGATACCGATGACAACATCATCACCACAGAAACCGCCTGCCTTGAACGCTGGAAGGAGCACTTCAGCTTTCTTCTCCATCACCCACCTGTCCCAATGGATCCCAGCCTAACCATCACTACAGACACAGCCACAACCAACAACACTTGCAGACTCGATCATGTTACCCCCAATGAAGTCAGTGCCACCCTGAAGAAGCTCAACAACCGCAGAGCCCCTGGAATCTGCACTATCCCCACAGAGATGTTGATGGCGGGCGGAGAAAACTGGATTTAGTGGCTCACTTGCATCATCAACCATGTATTGGTGTCAGAGCGACTCCCAAATGACTTGACCCGAGGCATCATCCTCCCCTTCTGGAAATAGAAGAGCGACAAATTCATCTGCAGCAACCATAGGAGCATCACCCTCCTCTCCATCCCAGGCAAGCTCTTCACCAAGATCCTCCTCAACAATGCTCTCCCTGCCATTAGAAGCAGACGCCACCCACAACAAACTGGATTCATGCCGAATCAATCTACCACCGACCATATTTTTGCCCTTCGTCTCATCATTGAAAGATCTCAGGAGTTCTGCAAAGATCGCCACCTCTACACTGCCTTCTTCGATCTCAGGGCGACTTTCGACACAGTTGACCACACATCCCTCTGGAAAATTCTCAAGCTCCTCGGTGCATCTCCCAAGATCTCCGCCCTGTTCCAACGGCTCTATAGTAGTGCCAAGAGCTGTGTGCAAGTGAATGGGGAGAACTCTGACTGGTTCCCCATCAACAGCAGGGTTAGACATGGTTGTGTGGCTGCCCCCAACCTCTTCTACTGTGTCATTATCTGATGACAATGCTCTGTGAGTGAGTCTCTGGCGTTCTCTTCAGGATCTACCACATTACTGGCTTGGAGTATATAGATGATGCCACCCTATTCAGCAACTTGATCAACCAGCACATGGACGCACTGACCATTTACAGAGAAGAATCGGCAAAGCTTGGCCTTCAGGTGAGTTGGGCGAAGACCAAGCTGATGCATGTTGGAGATGGTCCGGCCCCTCCCCCCTCTCCATATTGGCCCCAATGTCGTGGAGTTTGTTGGCTCCTTCATCTACTTGGGCTTCAGAGTCACCAACAATGGAGACCTGACCCCAGAGATCAACCGCAGATGTGTCCTGGCCGCTGGGATTATGTACTTCCTATGGAAGCCCCTCTGGCATCACTGCTCTATTTCCTGGAAGACGGAGCTCTGCATTTACAACACATTGGTCTTCTCCATTCTCCTCTACGGAGCAGAAATATGGCACCTCTCAAAAACCCTGGCAAAGAGGATCGATAGCTTCAATATCAGAGCCTTGAGAACCATTGAGAACATCTGATTGTACCATCCATGTTTCCAGCAAGGAGCTGTGTGCATGCACATGTCAGCCCGCAGCCTCCCACCTCATAGCTATCCGTTGCTTGTGCTGATATGGACATGTCCTCCATATCCTGCTAGATTACCCTACCAGGGATTTACTCTCATTTGACGCAGCAGCTGCGCTGGAAGAGGCCTCACGGCAGGCCCCACGCTAGATGGCTGGACGTGATTGGGGAGGATCTTTTGAGGCTCAACGTCACCTTAGAGGATGCAGTGGGGTTGGCAGGGGACAGCCAGTGATGGGGGACACTACGCATGATGATGCCTCTGGGACCACTAACTTGGAATGACACCAGCTCCATCAAGCAAGAGCATGAAGCATATATATATACGACAGGCTTCCTTCAGTTTCCATCTACCAAATCCACTCACAAGACTTTGGTCAGCCTGAGGTTATAGTAGAAGACACTTGCCCAAGGTGCCATGCAGTGGGATTGAACCCAGAACCATGTGGTTGAGAAATGAACTTCTTACAATACAGCCATGTCTGAACCTAAAGTTGAAAACAAAAAAAACTATAAACTTTCATGATTGAAACTCAAGTAAAAAACTTACTGCTTTATGGTTAGCTGATCGACCATTTACAAACCAAGAGGATACATTGTTTTTGCTAATCTCACGTTGGATTATATAGTTGTCCCCATCAGGATTATATCTTAAAGAGAAAAAATAAAAAAACAAATGTACAGAAATACATTATACAAACACAAACAAATAACATTTGTGATTTTTTAACACAGAAGAAATTTCAGAGAAAATATTTATAAACTAACACTCATGCCATTGAAAATGATGGTATTTTAAAAGAAGTTTAGGGAATTTGGAGAGCTACTACATGGGAAAAGGTTTCCTTTGACGATGAAAGGAATGGTGTATAAGAGCTGTGTGAGATCAGTGATGCTGAATCCGGCCACCCCCATTCACGGGGACAAAACCAGATTTAAAACTTTAGAAGAAGAAGAAGTATTTGAAAAGAAATAATTTGAAATTAGTATTAAATAAATACATCACCATAATAGACATTCCTTATATTTGATGTAGACTTGTGTAGCAAGAATAATTACATTTTTTTAAAAAAATACTTTAAAGGATTGGATCCAAAGAGAATTAAATATGAGGTTTATATAAATTGTTTTATTATTTTATTAAGATTACAACAATATTTAACAGTTAAAGATCTCTCCAACTATTATTTCATTAAACCTGCATCATAACAAAATCCAGGTAATTCACACAAATTTAAGTTAATTATATTCAGGACTTATGCTAAGGAATGTGAAAAAAGTTAGCCGAGTTTACTGCTCAGGCTCAGGAATGGAGAGAGGGGGCAGCGAGTGCAAGTGCACCCCTTAATTTTTTAGTGGGGGAGGGTTGCAATGAAAACACTTTGAAGAACTTCCTGAAAAGTTTCATCACCAAAACGAACAAGCATAGAAACATTTTGGGACTGATTTGAAACATTTTTGTCTATTATTGGATTTATCTGATCTCATTAGGGTCTATATGTATCGCCCCACCCCCCACCCCCACCTACAAATGTCGTTTGTCCCTAGCCTATGTGTACCCCGGCCCTTATGTCTGACTGTCCTCGGTCTGCACTAGCGTCGAGAGTCCGGTGCCGGTGGCACGTTAAAAGCACCTAGCACACACTGTAATGTGGTTGGCGTTAGGAAGGGCATCTAGCTGTAGAAACCAACCCAAATCAGACTGGAACCTGGTGCAGCCCCAAACCCACCCCCACCCCCAGGCATGCAGGCTCCAGTCAATCTGTCCAACCCATGCCAGCATGGAAAACGGACGTTAAAGGAAGATGATGACGATGATGATAATTATTCTTCATGTGTTTGTTTTGATATTAAGATGGAAAAAAATCGACCTTGTTTGTAAAAAATGTTGGACCTGGGTTTTCACCTCCCTGAGCAAATTTTGTTCCCCGCACTTATGGTTTACTGCCACATGTATACACACATAAATATGAAATTATTTATTGTGAAAATATAGGGAAATTACTTTGGATTTCATGTCACCATTATAGAAATATGTTAACATTTAATAGCAGATGGCTAATTTAACATTTTTACACTAAATGTGGAAGGGGGAAATTTCAACTCAAAATTATGATAATTCAAGTTAACTGACTTCATATATGAGGTGTATCAAAAAGCTCCTGGACTAGTTATGTTTAATAAAAAATATCTTATTTACCTAAGTTTTAACATCATCTCTTTTGAAATAGTCCCCTTGCGCAGCAATACACCGGTCCCAGCATTCCTGCCCCTTTTAGAATCTGGCTTGAAAGCCCTTTTCAGTAAACAAGTTGAGGACCTTCTGCAATTTGCTTTGGATCTCGACAACGGTGTCAAAACAGCAACCTTTGAGCTGCATTTTCATCTTGGGGAAGAGATAGAAGTCCGCAGATGCTAAATCTGGTAAGACGCTCACACATGAAGAGAGCTCGGTGACAGGTTGCATTGTCGGCGTGAAGAATCCAATTCTTCGCACTCTACAGATCCAGTCTCTTTCACTGAATGTCCTCCCTCAAATGCCTCAAGATGTCGCAGTAGAACTCTTGATTGATGGCCTGGCACTATGGGGAGGATGAGCATGTTCCTGATTGAGCTGCAGCTCTGTCGTGCCTCTTCCAATGTGACGACTGCTGCTTCGTCTCAGGGTCGCACCCGTAGACCCAACTCTCGTCACTGGTGATGATCCTCGACATGAAGGATGGGTCATCAGCAGCACGCTGACAGAGATCTTGACAGACTTCAACACGATGTTCTTTCCTGTCCATGACAAGATTGCAGACTACAGCATACATGTGATCACAAAAACACAAATTTCACAACTTGCAAAGTAAGCGAAGCAATGGCACTCGGCACTCTGGCTCATAAAGGTCACTGCGCATGCAACTGTGTGCTGCCATCTGTTGGTGTGCTACAGAACTAGTCCGGGAACTCTTTAATACCACCTCGTATACAGGTGAAAAAATTTAGCTAAATCAAGCTGTCAACTGCATTACATGGGGAAACATGTTATAGGTACAGGTGTGGTCCAGTGGTTAAGAAGCTAGCTTCCCAATGCAGGTTATAGTTATGCATCGACTGCTAACTCTTTATTTAAAATGCTACAATTGTCAAGTGTTTGATCATTTTCAATTTTTCTATTCAACACACGATGCCAAAACCAAGAAGAAATATAACTTCTCAATGCCATTCCCAGTGGCAGCAAAAGTCCAGAGAAGACGTATTGTTGGCAGCGGAATGGATAAAGTAATTAAGGTAATCAGAGTAAGTGAGAGAATAATTAAGTTTGAACAAGTCAGAGGCAAGAGAACAACAAATGCTTCGTGTATCTGCACCACAATTAGGACCAACGTATGAACAAAAGAACGATTTCTAAGAGGTCCTTCTACAGACAACTAATGACTGAAACCTTGTATCATGACTGACGACATTAATGGACATATTGGACAATGCTATGATGGCTACATCAATGTAGATGGGTAGATGGAGGCTATGGATATGATTCAAGGTTCTTGGAGCTCTATGACCTCGGTATTTACAACAGTAACTTCAGGAAACCAACCAATTACCTAATCATCTATCAATCAAGCAAATACATAAGCCAGGTAGACTTCTTACCCAGAAGGCAGCAAGACTGACAAATCATTGTGAATACCATTAATGATGAATGACTTCAAGATAAGAACTAAACAAATACTAACATACAAAGCAATCTGGTGAAGGAAGAAAGTATGGAAGGTGAAACATCCCTTGGCCATTTGTAGGAATTTGTAGAAAGTGAAGAAGGCAATTTATAACATAGAAAACATGTGCTATAAGCCAGAGACTATATCAGAGACTATATAAGACTATATCAATGGTCTCTGGCTTGCAGCTTTATCTACTGGTTTATGGTTTTATTTACTGTTACATTCCATCTAGCTTGAATCTTGCTCCAGCTTGATGGAATGTGACAATACATAAAGTTATCAAAACCTAAGAGACATCAATCAGGTAGTAGTGAGAGAGAGAGAGATGTCATCTAAAAGAACTGGCATAAATAACAGTTTCATCAACAACAACAACAACAACAACTACAGAGGCATCAGAGGTATTAAATTGAAGAACCAAGTTACGAAAGTAACAGAATTAGCACAACAAGTTGGCTTAACCCTTTAGCATTTAAACTGGCCATATCCGGCCTGAATATTCAACCTGTTTGAAGTTCAAACCAGCCCGATCTGACATTTCACACCTACCCTACAATGTCATTCTAAAAGTAAATAATCACATGATTCGAAATCTTGAAGCTATAAGATAATACAT
>JAOPUL010003171.1:347240-357601 GCA_027564515.1 Octopus rubescens | reverse complement strand
GTGTGTGTGTGTGAATGTATTGGTAATTGTGCATGTGTATCATGTATGTGCTGATAAATGTGTATGCATATAAGTAACGTGTGTCTTATAGGAGGCATGTGTATGTGAGTGTATATAGCGAGGAATATATGAGCTATTAAATGCATGTATATTGGAGATTTGTGTGTGTGTGTGTGTGTGTTTGTGTGTGTGTGTGTGTGTGTGTTTATGCATGCATGTGTGAGTGAGTGAGAGGGAGAGAGGGAGGAGAGTGGGTGAAATAGAGACACGAATGAGTATGCGTATGTATATTGACAAAATGTTTGTGTGTTTAAAATGTATGTGTATTGCTGATATCCTCTTTGTGACTACGAAGCAAACTTCGGCTTACACACACTATGAAAACAAAAGTAAATAAATCAAAATTTATTACGGACATTAACGGAAAATTTATTACGGAAATTTATTGATACCCAATGCCAATCACTGTAATTTTTCTTTCTTTTTTATTGTATAATTAAAAAATAATATTAATTATTTGCTTTAGATGAAATATAAACCAATGCAATGTTGTTTAAGTTCCATGTTAACTTCATTGAGTTGACTGACCTATGATGAAAGGTGTTTCAATGGTGACCATCAGGTTTCGTTTCCTTCTGTTTCCTATCTTGGATTACATTGCCGAATGTATCAATTTCCTCTTCTGAAAGAGTAGGTTGTGGTTCGAAAAAAAATTGACTGCTATTTCTCGCAGATCGAACGACAATATAGAGCAGTCATTGGCAAACCGCAGCCCGTGGGACTTTCCAAATGGCCCGCCAACGAAAAATTACCTCGTATATTTTTATTTTAGTAGTGCGGTCTGCCTGATGATAAGTCATGTCTAATGCGACCTATTTCCCGAAAAAGGTTATCTAGTAGCTTCTTTATTGGTATACAGCAATTATTTTGCTAGGTCGTTTTTCTTTCTTCTTTTTAACGTAGGTTAGATACAGTTAAAGAAGTAAATTGTTGTTACAAGAGTTTCTGAATGTATTAAATTTTGTTAGGGACATTTAACGTATTAAATTATGTTAGTGACATTTAATGTATTAAATTATGTTAGGGACATTTAGAAAGTCCTACGGGCTGCAGTTTGCCAATGACTGCTCTATATTGTCGTTCGATCTGCGAGAAACAGCAGTCAATTATTTTTTCGAACCACGACCTACTCTTTCAGAAGAGGAAATGATACATTCACCGGTGTTATTCAGACAAGGGGGAAATTATCATCGACACCGTCTACTTAACAGCTTGACATTTAATTCATTTAATTTCATTTAATCATGTAAATAGAGTCCAATGATATCTAACACAAGAAATTGAACTATTATAGATTACAGTCACAGATATTTCTACGGCTTTTAAGAATTCCTGGTTAATTAATATGGAAGACGTTAGTCATTTGGATATTTCTAACTCGACTGTTTTTAACGATGTTGATTCAATTACACCGACATACAACGGTGAGAAAGATTTATGTGAGGAAACATTTACTGATCAGAGAAATATTACTGAATTTCGCTGTGAGATTTGTAGTAAAACCTTTTTTTCAGAACATGAATTATTCACACATACAGAAATACACAAGATAAAAGTCTTCCGCTGTGAAATCTGTGGGAAATCTTTTGTTTCTAACAGTAAGTTGACAAGGCACAACTTGGTGCACACGGGAGAAAAATCTTATTGCTGTGAGATATGCGGGAAGTGTTTTGCTTCTAATGGCGATTTAAACAGACACAGAAGAATACATATGGGGGCAAAATCGTTCCAGTGTGACGTATGTGTGAAGTCTTTTGTCTCGAATAGCGATTTAACAAGTCATAATAGAATCCACGCAGGAGGAAAGACGTTTCATTGCGAGGTATGTGGGAAATCTTTCAATTATAATTCCAAACTCGTTATCCACAGAAGAATACACACTGGAGAAAAGCCGTATCATTGTGACGTATGTGGGAAATCGTTTGTCGGGAATAATTATTTAACAAGTCACAAAAGAATACATAATGAAGAAAAACTGTTTCACTGTCAGATATGTGAAAGATCGTTCACTAAAAACTCGAACCTTGTTACTCACATTCGTAGTCACACTGGAGAAAAACCTTTCCACTGTGAAATATGCGAAAAATCTTTTGTTTCTAACACCAAATTAATGACCCACAAAAGAGCGCACACTGGAGAAAAGTCCTTCCACTGTGCGATATGCGGGAAGTCTTTTGTAAATAACAGTAATTTAACAAGGCATAAAATAATACACACTGGAGAGAAACCTTTCCACTGTGACATATGTGGTAAATCTTTCAATTATAATTCAAATTTTGTTGTCCACAAAAGAATACATACTGGAGAAAAGCCCTATCATTGTAAAGTATGTGGAAAAACTTTTATCGATAACAGTTATTTAATTAGTCACAAAAGAATACACAATAGAGAGAAACTGTTCCATTGTGATATATGCGAGAAGTCTTTTTCTAATAATTCGAATCTTGTTATCCACAAACGAAGTCACACTGGAGAAAAACCCTATCACTGTGAAGTATGTGGAAAGTCTTATATGAATAACTCGCATCTTGTCACTCACATTCGTAGCCACACGGGAGAAAAACCGTACAGCTGTGAAGTCTGTGGGAAGTCCTTTATCACTAACAGTCACTTAACACGACACAAACAAATCCATACCGAACGGAAACCTCTTAATTGCGAAACGCCAGAAATCGTCTTGCAAAATGTAAATGTATAATCCAACAATGAATACACATAAGAGAACGTCTACCATGGTGTGGTGTAAAGGGAATCATTCTCATCTTCTAATCTATAAATGTGTTTGCATTTGAGAGAGATTCTTTTGTTAAAATATTTGTGAATTATAAACTTGTGATTAACAAAATGTATACACACTGAACAAAAAAAAAAAATGAGCCATGTTCATTATCATCATCTTCATCATCGTTTTAATGTCAACTTTTCTATGCTTGCATGGGTAGGGCAGAATTTTGATGAAGCAGATTTACTACAGTCACATGCCTTTCCTGTCACCAACACTCACTTGTTTCCAAGTAAGGTAATATTTCCCCATAACCAGACATGTTTTTCACATATGATTGGAAACGAAGGGTACCACTTGCATGACCGAGACAGTAACACATTTTTAAATGTCTACACACACACATATATGTGTGTGTGTAGAGCCATGAGGCTGCAAGCTGTAATACAGAACTACCAAGTACGTTACATTTATCAAAATTATGAATTAAGGGCTCAAGCTGGAGCATTTTGGCTCCTATTTCTAGTAATACAGGCTCTCTCTGAGAGCCCTTAATTCGTAATTTATATGTATATATATATATATACACATATACGACAGGCTTCTTTCAGTTCCTGTCTACCAAATCCTTAATTCATAATTTTGATATATATATATATATATGATGGGTTTCTTTCAGTTTCCATCTGCCAAATTCACTGACATGGCTTTGGTCGGAACAGGGCTGTAGCAGAAGACACTTGCCCAAGATGCCATGCAGTGAGACTGAACCCAGAGCCATGTGGTTGGGAAGCAAACTTCTTAACCACACAGCTATGTTATTGTGAATGAAATATTTGGAGCAAAATTTAGTGTGAAATAAGTCTTTTCTTGTCATCCACAAGTTTGAATATAGACTTAAGAAGAAGAAAAAAACTGTTAGTGTGAAATGTGGTAGAGATATAATTCTCTGAATTGTAGTCTTGTAATCCACATACACCTTGCTGAAAGATCTTGTAACCATTATTTGTCATTAAAGTGAGGTGGCAAATTGGCAGAATCATTACTGCACCAGACATCAGGACTGGATTTAAACTATAGAGGGCCTGGAGCACTTCAAGTTCGAGGGGGCCCCCCTCATACACAAGAATTAAAATCTTGGAAAAGTATTGGTGTCGGTAACGTGGAGAATCTATGGTTATTTATCATAAAAGAGAATCCATTACATTTTTTAGGACATCAAGATATGTTTGTATATTGAAAGAGAGCCTCTTCATGCAAGATTGCTGGGAGGAGGTTGCCCCCCCCTGTATTGAGTGCTCTATACCCTTCGTAGCAGGAGCTCCCCGATGTCGAGGGTGGCCCGGGGCAATCACACCCAGTACACTGTAAAATCTTGGAAAATTAGTGGTGTCGGTAACATGGAGAAATCTATGGTTATTTATCATAAAAGAGAATCCATTACATTTTTTAAAACATCAAGATATCTTTGTATATTGAAAGACAGCCTCTTCATGCAAGATTGCCGTGAGGTGGGGCATCCCAGTATTGAGTGCTCCATACCCTCCGTATCAGGGTCACCCTGATATCGAGGGTGGCCCGGGGTAATTGCCCTCTTCACCCCCCTATATATCTGGTCCTGACCTTGGCCATCTTTGACTATATTATTCCCCTTTTCACTTTTGTCATTTAGCAATCATTTGTATCATTATTCCCCCCCCCCCCACACACACACACATACTTCCAGGATATTTTTCTTTCAGTATTTTGGTTTGTAATTAAGATGTTTTGTGGTCCTTTTTTGTTCCTTTTTAAGTCCAATACTCTGTATAGTCCAGCATGTAATCATTTAGTGTAAACTATCAGAGAAGGTATGGTTAAAACAGATCGTTTAAAATGTGTTGGGTAGCCTCACTTCATGTTACCTTGGGCAAGTGTCTTCTGCTTTAGCCTTGGGCCAATCCAAAGCCTTGTGAGTGGATCTGGTAGAGGGAAACTGAAAGAAGCCCACTATATATATATTCCCCTTCTATCAGTGGTTCTCAAGCTTTTTAATATCCAAGCCAGATCCAAAACCTGGATATTTTTTTTTAGTGAGCTGCACCCAAAAAAGTAAAACAAGAGGCAAGACTGTCGGGAAGGATGCGTCCCTGGGAGCCGCGGTTGAAAACCACTACTTTAGCTGTTCAACGCCTGGCATAAAGTCACTTCCCCCACTTAGTCGGGTGGGGGTGGGGGGCTTTTTCCTTGTCTTGCAAATTACCTCACTAGTGCCTGTGACACGCAAAGAAAAACACCATTACACACTATGAAGTGGTTGGCATTAGGAAGGGCATCCAGCCGTAGAAACCTGCGGAAACTTGATGCAGCGCTGCTGCTCGCTGGCTTTTTTCAAATCGCCCAACCCATGCCAGCATGGAAAATGGACGTTAAATGATGATGGCAAGTGTGTGTGTGTGTGTGTGTGTGTGTGTGTGTGTGATCATAATGAGATCAGAGAATCATATTTCGTTTCTGTAGGCCCTTCCTGACACCTGTCACTATGTAGAATACTGGAAACATGATGTATGTGTGAGCGCGTGTATCAAAAAATGAAACCATTCCAAAAATGTTGAAGACGAAATTTGCCACAGACAAGACTTTAGAAATATAAAAAAAAAGTCCATGTCGTCGCCAAAGAAAATGATATTAAGGGCTGGTTGACAAATTATATTCGGTGCATCGCAAGGACATTGTAATGTTGTTTCATTTGCCACGCAGTGGGAATGAACTAAAACCGCGTATAATTATAAATATGATGATTGTGTTGATGGGAGATGAATCGGAGATGACATGAGATCATTCATAATAATACATCTTAGGTTTTTCAACCCAAATAATCAATCCCCGTAACATTTCTACACGTCCTCAAGTTCCGCTGCATTTCTTTTTAGTCAACATTTTAATTAAAAGAAATAACAATTGACAAGCAGTTCACCTCAAGAAGAAAAGTGCATCAGTCGGCGATGTTAGTAAGTATACGTTTAGAAAAAAAAAGAAAAGAAACAAATTGATACGTAATTATTTTCTAGAAGACCGGCCGGCCTTCTCTTATCTGGAGAATAATGACGTGATGGCCGGAAATAGACGGAGTTACACGAAGTAAACCACGCGCAAATTCCCTCCCCGCTTCTCCTCCTAATGTAACATTAGGCGTTTTCCCTCTTAGTTTTATGTGTCTTGTTGAACGAAGAACACATTCATGGCAGCGTTGTTCTGTATTTACTTTTTAAAAACAAGGAAGTGATTTAAGATACTCATCTAAAAATGTTTGTGTTTGAAGTTTGGATTTTTATATATGTTTTTAACGTACAGTTCACATGAAGCAAAATTAAGCAGTATTTGAACAATAAAACATTCTTAACTGTTGCATAACTAACAGAACACATGGTATTTGCGTGTACATCTGTATGTATATAACAGTGTGATTCAGCTTTGAGCCTCATAGAAGTTCCGTGGACGCGTCATCTGCGTCCGACACACAATACGTCATGTGTTTGTATATTATTTTCTCCCTGTGGCTTTTGAATATAATAAAATACGAGTGGAAACGAAAGGGGAGAGAGATTAAGTGTGAGGAGGGAAAGTAAGACAGATTAAGAATGATGATTAGATGGAGTAAGATGTTCTACATCATCAAAAGGTGTGCGTGTGTTTGAGGATGGGAGTAGAAAGTTAGAGTAAAAGTGAGAAATAGGTTTCAACAGGAAGAGACAGAAAAAAAGAGGAGAATTATATAGCAAAAGTTTAAGATATCGCTGTATCTTTTAGTTATCTCATTTTCTATTTCTATCTTTTTGAAATCTATATTAGTAAATAAAATAATAACATAATCATTTGAAAATCTCTGTTCTAGTATCTCTTTGGATAAGGCCGCCTTAACAGTATTATAGGACCCCAGGCAAATCAATGAACTGGACCCTATAGTATATATTTATTGACAGCAAGCCGCAGATCAGAATTGGGACCCTAAAGGTTTAGGGTCCCAATATATTTATTGACAGCCAGCCACAGCATACACAGATCAGAATTGGGACCCTAGATCTGTGAAGCTTCTAAAGGTAATATCTATGCAAGACATCTGCAATTCTAGAGATTCTGCTGGTCTTGTTTCTTGTTCCATAGGAAAATTGCCATTGGCATGATGATAATTCTACGCTGGTGGCGTTTGATGATAACTATATGCTTTTCTTGATATAAATTAATTATGTCCAGCAATTCTGTTTTGTCCCGCATCATGACTTGTATATTCGCAGTCCCATTTTTTTGGCTACGTCTCATAACCTTGTTATAATTGTATATCATAATAATGAATGAGAAAATGTAAATTCCCACCAAAATGAAGAATGGAAATGGTATGTGCAGTTATTCAAACAAGAATGACTGCAAAATCTTGATATTTAAAGATCAGCTCCAACAAGATAATTAAGAAGCTAGCTTTTGTAAATGTTGCAATGTTACTCTGAGAAATGTAAATAAATGCATTCTAATGAAACATGAAACTTTTCTCAGACTTGGAAAGAGTTAAAAGACAAACAGACAACAATTTTCATGAGAAATGAAGATGGCGAAGAATCACTATTGTGTTTTATGTTAATACTAAGCAAAATACCATTATATTTCGATTTAAACACTGGAATTTTTTCTGAACTTTATCTGGAGGTGTCCTAAAAATCTCACTGGCAGCACTGCTAGGAATACCAGGTTTGGTAAATACAAACACAGGACACCTTAACTTTTAAATTCCAAAACATGCTGAGATTAATATCAAGTGATTTCACAAAACTTAATACAGAAAAAATAAATTAATAAAGTTGCTGCATTTAAACAGTTTGTTTTTGATTCTATTTCACAGTTGACTAACTTGACTTCCTTTTCAGGTTCTTGTTTTACAGATATAGAAGATAAAATTCCTTGCTCTGACATCACATCATAGGTTTTAGTGATATTGTAACGTGCCGGTGACACGTTAAAATCACTCGTGCTGGTGACACGTTAAAATCACTCATGCTGGTGACATGTTAAAATCTCTCGTGCCGGTGACACGTTAAAGGCACCCAGTTCACTCTGGAGTGGTTGGCGTTAGGAAAGGCATCCAGCCATAGAAACCAAGCCAAAACGGACTGGAGTCTGGTGCAGCTCCTTGGCTTACCAGTTTCCTGTCAAATCATCTAACCCATGCCAGCATGGAAAACGGATGCTAAATGATGATGATGATGATAATGAGTTCCTATTGTAGTCACATCCAACTTATTTTAATTGTTTTATTTATTAATCATTTATCTGTGAGAAAACACAATCATCATTAGCACTGTGTGCTAAATATGCTGAACAAAACGTACAGGACATAGAATTAGCAATTCTGAAAATTGGTCTTTAAATTTAATTTATTGAAGTATAGAATGCCATTTCATGGCATAACTTGCTTTTCCATTCTTTTGGGTTTATGTTGCATCTCTTCTCCTTTTTATAAATGATGACTACAGAAGAAAAAACAAAAACAAACATTGATCTCAGTTTCTATCTCCTTCTTATTCACTTTTGCATGAAATAATTTCACTTGTTTTCATGGCGGAAATGTATTTATAACATTCATGAAAAACTATCAAATTCTTTAACTGCTGAAATCCATTTCACAAAATATTTACGTCAAACACTGTAATAATTATCCATTTTCAAGATGGACTTTTTTCCATGTAGAAACATAATGTTTTCAGTATTAAGACAAACCTCAATTCTTCAAGAGATAAACTTTTCCTCAAAACTTTATTTTACAAGTTGATGAATTCTTTCTTTTACAGGTTGATGAATTCCATTAAACACTGAAGTACCATGCTTCAATAACTCAGACAATAACTTTAACATCAATTGAATGAACATCAGCTATGGTTTGGAACAGCATTGTGCACAATATAAGATGAATACCCAACTCCTTTCATGCTTTGCTCCAAATTTGAATAGAAATTATTCACTTCAATAATGGTATTTTAACTAAAATATAAACATAAAATATAAGTAGTACTAATAAAATTTTATAATTTGTTTTAAATAAAGAATTTGAATGCTGAATATTAGGAGGTTCCCATATCAATCATGCAGAACAGAGGACAAAATCATCAAATAGGGCACATGTTTTGTATATAACTTGTATATTCTCTAACCCATGCCAGCATGGAAAACGGATGTTAAAAGATGATGATAATGATACAGGTGGTTTGGGCAATGTATCCCAACCCTGTATATATATATGCAGGTGTCGAAGGTCAACTTTGTCTTTCAGGATCAATACAAACTGTACTTGTTCGGGGCTGTGGATTGACAGAATCGTTATAAAAATCAAAAGATGTCTTGCTGTAATTGTTCCAGCTCTCTGCATTCTGAGAGCATCCCCTGCAATATTAATCGTGCCTTCAAGATGAAGAATGGAGACTTGCATGCATGGGCAACTACAGACTTTCCACAATAAAACTTACCCAGGTGTGCTCCTTGGAGACAAACTTTCTTGGGCAGCTAAGTGATCAAACTCTTGACAGAAAAAGGCCTTAGAATTACATATGTATGTATGTAGATTTTAATACATACACATACATATATAATTGTGTGTATATATGTATTTATACATAATATATATTTTATCATATATACATATATTTCTACATACATTTATGCAGCTATATGTGTGTATGTAGTGAAGATGTGTGGCTTAGTGGTTGAGGTATTTGGCTTACCATCGTATTGTGTCCTTGAGCAAGATACTTTATTTCACATTGCTCAAGTCTACTCAGCTGGCAAAAATGAGTTGTACCTGTAATTCAAAGGGTTAGCCATGTCACATTCTGTATCATGCTGAATCTCCCTGAGAACTATGTGAAGAGTACGCATGCCTGTGGAGTGCTCAGCCACTTGCACTTTAATTTCACAAGCAGGCTATTTCGTTAATCAGCTCAATTGGAACATTGATTGTCATAACTAATGGAGTGCCCGTGTGTGTGTGTGTATGTGTGTGTGTGTGTGTGTGTGTGTGTGTGTGTGTGTGTGTGTACATATATTTATGTATTTATGGTATCAAACTTTTCTTTTTTAGACATGGATTAAATACATGACTGTTCTACTTTTATTGTTTGATCAAGGTTTCTTCATATTTTCATATGAGACCCTTGTGGTTCGTTTGGCGCAGTAAAATTCTTGAATCCACTAGCAATGTTTCTAGACCTTTAAAGTTTCACCTTCAGGGTGAAGTGCTGTTGTCACCTCTTTAGAGTAGGCAGTACCAATAGGATTGGCAAAGAAGTTATTTCCAGAATTTTAAAATCTTGACATTAGATGTGTGTGTTTATACATATGTCTTTATAACTGCATACACACACACACACATACACACACACACACACACACACATATATTTGGACCTTCTTCTATTTCCACCAGATTCTTCTCTCTCCTCTTTCCGACAAAGAGCTATGCTCAAAACATAAAATGTACTTTTTTTCCCATCCGACCGTGAATCTAATACATTATATATGTGCATCCTCTTGACTGTTGTTTTTTATTGTTCATTTCC
>JAOPUL010003171.1:240081-254280 GCA_027564515.1 Octopus rubescens | reverse complement strand
ATTGAACCCAGAACTATGTGGTTGGGAAGCAAGCTTCTTACCACACAGCCACGCCGCGCCTATATATATATATATATATATGTATATAAATTTAATTTTGTTCAAATATAATTCATGTATAATGTAGGTATATTATTCTGACAGTGTCTGCAACAGAATGATAAATTGCATGTCATGGCATTGAAGTTAAGAGCAGATTACACAGTCCTTCAGTTCAAATGGCCTCCTTCAGAACTAAGGAGACTTGCCATTAATGATTTCTCTCTCTTCATCTACATAGATAATGTGTGTTTCATTTACTAAGGTATCAAATGGGGCAGTTATTAAAATGTCAGCTTGATTCTGTAAACTTTGGAATAAGTGGTAATCAGATGGAGCACAAGGTCAGGTGAATAAGGAAGGTGTGGAATTTTTTCTCAGCTAAGGTTATCTCTCTTTTCAGACATGATCATTGCTGTAAGGGGGTTGTGCATTATCATGATGGAATAATAATATTCTAAATGCTGACAGTAAATGTCTCCTGTAATCATAATGGTTTCATTAATTGGTAGCAACTCAGTGGATCACACTAACACAATCTTACCAAACACTAACCAACACTTTTCTTGGATGGAGGTTTGTTTTGGGTGGTTGTTTAACCAGTTCACCTTCACTAAGCCATTTTCTGCATCACTTAACATTCTTGTAAAAGATCCACTTTTCATCACCAATCATTAATCTGTTCAAAAATGGCAATCTACATTCCCTAGAGTGTAGAAAAGTGCAGATGTTTACTGATGCAGCACAGTAGTTTTCTGTCAAGGGGTTCCTATTTATTTCCCAAGTTTCAGTACCTTTCCAAGCTTGAATTCAGCTTCTGAGCTAATTCTTCAACTGTAACAGTTTTATTTCAGTCACGTTCTGACTAAAGCAAATCTGCATTAATCTGAACAGGATGATCTTATAATATGTGGAGCATCTTTTAAACTGAAATCACCTTTTCTAAACCTTTCAAACCTCCTTCAATTGGTTCTATTGTTAAAACAACCCTTTCCATAAACACCTTGAATATTTTGGATGGCTCTATGAATATATCCGTGTTTAGGAGGGCCAAAGCAGTAATTGAATTGATAACATGAATTAATTACTTGAGAACTGCATAAAGTCCTGGTAATATGTACTGTTACCATTCAGGTATTTTGAAATAAGCTATCCAACTTAGCAGATGTCAGATTACAGACTCTACTTATGAGATGACCTGATTTATTAATAATTTTGCTCTAATATTCTGTTGAGTCAAAAGTTTTGCAATATTTTGGTAACTTATTTGCTTTATTCGTGAAATTACAACAAAAGCAACCCCACATTCAAAGTAAAGGCCATCATGTTGCACTGCCTGCACTCTCGATCCATGTCTCACTGCCTGCGCTCTCAACGTTTCATCGACCAAGATGAGGTGGAAGTTTCAATGAAAGAGTTCTTCACGTCAAAGGACAAGAACTGGCAGAGATGTGACTTCAGACGGTGCAACACGATGGCCTCTACTTTGAATGTGAGGTTGCTTTTGTTGTAACTTGACCAATAAGTTACCAAAATATTGCAAAACTTTTGACTATGCCCACTGCAGGATTATAAACTGAGTCAAAGCTGCAGTTGGTTCACCCACTCCATTTCTTCCTCATATTGACAACATAGAGCCACTATCCATAACTGCAAATTTGACAGCCAAAGGTCTTCCATTTTTAACAGCCATGTCCTATCACAATAATATCTGCTTCCCCATAGCCCCCTCCCTACATCTTGGATTCAAAATCATTAATATCCATCTTTAATCTAGGGATGATAACTCACCACTTCTCTCCATTCATCTGACTACATCATGGAGACAGAGTCTTGCATCCAGTTAGTGGAGACAACCTTTTATCCCTTGCCACTGACAGGAGACTATAAACTTCGCCCCATAATATGGTGGTAACTCCAAATAAGGACATCCAGCTGTAAAACCATTCCAAAAATGATGTGAGCACCATTTGTTGCAGTGCAGACAACTCTGCTAGGAGGGCAGACTCTCTAAGAAATTGTAGAGGGATCTTGTTCAGGCCTGCTATAGAGAGCTTTTCTAATGCTGATGGTGTGATTAAAAGAAAAGAAGAAAGCATCAAGTCTTAAGTTGTAAAGTGGGTGGTAATAGGAAGGACAATGAGCAAAGAGTCATGGACTGCACAAGTTACATCACAGGAGGTCACCCATCTAAGAGTGCAGTAACTCTGAATAAGAACTGATTCAGAGGAGTGGGGACCTCTTAGTCTTTCCACATGAAATAACTTGTCTAGTACTATAAGGCATGCATGAAAGCAAAGTTGGCCAGCTGCCTCTGTTACTGAGTGCTAAGTGATTCAAACTGAAGAATGACAAAACACTGTGAGAAATGCCCAACCCATGCCAGCATAGAAAAACAAACATGATGATGATAAAAATAATAATTACACTAATATAGTAGATAGGTCAAAGATAAGTTAACAAAGCCAGTCTTTTGAAATGAAAGGAATTAACATAATGATTCAGGAAGGTCTAGTGTATCCATTTGGCTACTGGCTAAGATACTTTACTCACAATGACCAATCTTGCCCAACCCATGAATACCATTGCAGTGGATATAATTTACTGCTGTAACTGCACTGCAAATTGTTAACTACTGCTTAATACTACAGATTCTAGATGAAGTCTCTACATGGTTGCTCAATCTGCTAGAAATAACAGCCCACATCCCTTAAACCACTACCATTTTAAGAGGAAAGACTGATTGGATAATATAGTTTTTAGATATATAGAAATAAGTCCTTCATATTTTAGTCTGCTGTCTGAAATAAATTTCTTCCATTGTAAAGTTGAATACAGCATGTTTTATTGGTTCTGTTAAAATTTAAAATTCATTCAAAATTTGAATGCTCATACCTGGTTCTCGGTTCTAGTATTCAGACAAATGGAAAACACAATCAGATTACCCATTGTTTTTGTTTGCATGACTTACCATATAGAATTAATCATCTTAGTATATTGTTTTACATTTTTAAAATATAGATATTAAGTCTGTATCAATTATTTCACTGCAGTTGATCCATATCATTATTTTATTTGAACATTTCATTGTTGGAACACCCTGGGGAAATGATTGAGAATTAATGAATGAGAAATACTATAGACAGAATTTTAGCAAAGCTTGAAATAATGTCTTTTATGTTTACAAGTGCTGGCTATGTTCATGGTTTGTTTCTTTCCGATATTCCAATCTCTCTAAAATTATTTTTTAAGTGTTTCAATCAAACTTATTTTAACTTATTCCTATCAAGGATACTACTAACCAATTCCTCTTAGTTTGGCATTAGTTATATTCAATGCCCCCCCCCAAACCCCTGCCACAAATGTCCTGAGTATTTCCCATTCCCAGTTGCTATATTAATCAGTTCAGTTTCACTCACCCATTTAAATTGGTTGAAGGAAATGTCATTATAAGTTGATGTTTAACCCTTTAGCATTTATACTGGCCATATCCAGTCAAAATATTCTACCTGTTTTATGTTCAAACCAGCCAGATCTGGCTTCTCCCACTTACCCTACAATATTCTAAAAATAAACACATCATTGAAATTTTAGAGCTAAAAGATAGTGCATGACTAATTCAAATCAATGTGAATGAATAAGCATTACACTTGGCAGAGTAATCTGAATGCTATAGGGTTAAGCTTTTGTAGCTCGATACTAATATGAGACAAAGCAAGGAGAGTAAAAGGCAGTGTGTTGGTTGTTTGTATGGGAGTGGTACAGAAGAAAGCAAGAGCCAATATAGCAATGGTGAAGGAAAACAGTTACAGATGCAGACTAAAGTGTGTGTGTGTGTGTGTTCATTTTGGAGTGTGGGAAGTTGCATTGTTTCAGATGTGTATGCAGTGCTCCAGTATGTGGTGGAGTGGGGTGCATTTATGCTTTGTACAAGATCAGTAACTGTTGAAAACCGAAGTAGTTTCTGGTCTCAAAGTGGATATAGTTTTTGCTATGATATAAACTTATGGCTATCATGAAAGATAGATGACTGATTGTGAGGATTTGGGTTTGTACAGATCCTTAAATATCTAATTAACATTTTCAAACTATTAAAAAATTCATTTTGAATAGCCAAACAAACTGGGATCATAACTAACTTTCAGAACCATAATGTTTATAAATTTGGAAATATTTAAAGTTTTGAACCAGAAATATGTTTTCAGGTTCTTATTTTGAGTTACTTATCTTGAAAGTGATGTTAATATTTAAAATTCTTGTTACCAAATTGTATTTATTATTATTATTGGTGAGGCGGTGAGCTGGCAGAATCGTTAGCAAGCTGGAAAAATGCTTTGTGGCATTTCTTCCGATTTTACGTTCTGAGTTCAAATGCCACCTGGGTCGATTTTGCCTTTCATCCTTTTGGGGTTGATAAAATAAGTACCAGTTGAGTACTGGGGTCGATTGAATCGACTATCCCTATCCCCGAAAATTTCAGGCCTTTGTGTCCTGTATAAAAATTATTATTATTATTGGTATCTCTAATCTAGTGAGAATCTTATTTGCTTATTTTTTTATTTCTATTTTTATTAACAGACAACAAGATGATTACCAAACTGTACGGAAATTAGGAAGAGGAAAATACAGTGAAGTCTTTGAAGCAATTAACATTACAAACAATGAAAAATGTGTTATAAAAGTATTAAAAGTAAGTTTTTATAGTTTTTTTTTTTTTTTGAAAACTCTAAAATTTTAAATACAAATTTTTTCCCAAAAGAAACTTTAAAAACAAAACAAAACAAATCCATTGCTTTATTTATTATTTAATCAGGTTTGTCTCTTTAAAAATATTTTCCTCCCCAATACTCCCGGCAAGTCTTCCAGTCTTCCGGCAAGTCTTCCAGTCTTCCGGCGAGTCTTCCAGTTTCAGAATGCCGTTCTCATAGCAATTTTTTTTTCTTCAGCCACTTAAAATCAGTAACCCTTCAGGGTAGAATTCAACTTGGTGGGTGGGTGGGGTAGGTGCACAAAAATGTAGATGCTGACTGTGGAGAGTAGGGTGGCTTGTGGATGAGAGTAGTTGAACATTTTGACAAAAGATCACAGATGAAAAGTGATTCAAGAACAAGTGTATTGTGGTAGTGCTGCACCCAGATTTTGTTTAGTCCATACCTCAGGTCCCTTCCTTTGCAGTGCTTTTCTCAAATGGTGTTCAATACATCCAAATAATACTCTTTATCGATCATCTGTGTGGAATATACTCAGCCTTTCAATCA
Source organism: Octopus rubescens (assembly GCA_027564515.1). NCBI lineage: Eukaryota > Metazoa > Mollusca > Cephalopoda > Octopoda > Octopodidae > Octopus > Octopus rubescens. The sequence goes on along the minus strand of JAOPUL010003171.1, from coordinate 248,983 downwards.
CAAGGCAGTCAATATAACTTTCACATTTGAATGACTGGCATGTTTCTTTGGGCCACATCATTGATGATCTCACACACTGTGAGGACTTTTTTTTGTTTGTTTCAACATTAGAGTCACATTCATTTCATTGCCTGCATTTGATGCTTTTCAGAAAGTTTTCATTCAGGCAATCAAATAGTTCTTGGCTGACTGCAACTCAGTTTTGTGTTCCTCTGCTAGCAGACACTCTACACATTTTGTGGTAACATTGTGTCTTCAGTTTTTCTTTTCAAATTATGTGGCACAAACTTTTGCAGATCCCTTTTTTTAATTTGATGAGATGACAATTTTCATGGATCCCAGCATGTCCTATGACAATGTGGTCTTCATTCATTGTTGTGGAAGGTTATCTAGATGTAGGAGTGAATGTTCCTCCCAATTTGACATGCTGGAGCCACTCTTGATGTTGCGTACAGCTTAAACATTCCTCCTTATGGGCCTCTTGCAACATTAGAAAAGTCTCTGTAGAGAGGATTACTAAATGTATATTTGTTCACTGAAGCACCCACACATCAAAAACTAACTGATGTGACATGGTGTAATTATTACTGACTGGAAGTCAAGGTCACCTATACACAGTACTGCTGCTGCAAGCACACTGCACTGGCTGTTTGGTACCCTCTCTTGAAAATTTGTTTTTATAATTTGTTTTTCAGAAACAATTAATTTTTCAATCCTCATTTCATTTAATATCTTGTTTTCCACATTTTTCTTTGTATCAGTCAAGTATGTTGAGATAGTGATACATTCCAGAAGCGTGTACATTCAGAAATCTTAGCTTGATGGCAAAAGTATTTATTATTATATTTTAAAACCGCCTGGGCATATTTTGCTGGGCAAATGGTTTACTGTTTGGATTTAAATCTGGGATTAGGTTAAACCTTAAATCGTTGCAAACATTACAGCAATAATTCCAGAATTATTTTATAAATCACATATTTTTCACATATCGAAAATCTTGTGATGCCCTTAAAAATCAGTTACCAATTCAAATAAATGTTTTTCACTTCCATTAACGTTCGATCTTCTACAATTCAGATTTCATTTCCATAAATATTAAGGTTCATTGTGTTTTATTATTATTATTATTTTTTTACACCTGTTGCCATTAATGGACAAGCAAATTGCAAAACTTACAAAATATTTCCATTTTCTATTTTATTGTTAGATATTTCTTTAACCTCTTTTCTTAGATCAAATAATATTTACAATTGTTTTCAATTGATCATTTGCTACTATTTTCATAATTCTACTCACTGCTTATTCCAGTATTTTGTCGGTACTGTCATTTTCATTATATGACAGCTAGGCTATTTGAATCTTGTCACATAGAAAGTGAAGAAATGCATATATGTAAAGTGTACCAAGAGTTATTCAGTTTCCTAAAATATCATAATAACTGTGTGTTGTATTGCCTATGTAGTATATTTTTTTTACTGGCTCATATACTGTATATTGAGCTTAGCCTTTGAATTTGTTCACATGAGTTAGATAAGATTGATTTGGCATGAATTCAGTTTGTTGTGGGTAGCAGGGAGAGCATTGTTGAAGAGGATCCTGGTGAAGAGCTTGCCCAGAAAGGAGGGTGATACTCCTATGGTTGCTGCAGATGAGTTTGTCGCCCTTCTGTTTCCAGAAGGGGAGGATGATGCCTCGGGTCCAGTCATTTGGGAGTCGCTCTGACACCAATACATGGTTGATGATGCGAGTGACCCACTAAATCCAGTTTTCTCCACCCGCCTTCAACATCTCTGTACTGATAGTGCAGATTCCAGGGGCTCTGCAGTTGTTGAACTTCTTCAGAGCGACACTGACTTCATTGGGGGTAACATGATCAAGTCTGCAAGTGTTGTTGGTTGTGGCTGTGTCTGTAGTGATGGTTAGGCTGAGATCCATTGGGACAGGTGGGTGATGGAGAAGAAGGCTGAAGTGCTCCTTCCAGCGTTCGAGGCAGGCGGTTTCTGTGGTGGTGACGTTGCCATTGGTATCCTTGTCGTGTTCCTTGCTGCTGCCTCTAGGTGCTGTGCTTCTTTCGTCCAGAACTTCTCTTGGTCATATGTGATGGCATTGTTGCATATCTGGTTGAGCTGGCGGTACTCTCACGTCGCCATGCAGGCGAGCCTCACAGTGGCAGTTGATTGTATCCAGTGTCAACAGTGAAATCCAGGGCCGTTTGGGAAGAGGTCTTGAGTTTACCGGGATATCATGTGCAGACTGGTTGAGGCTTGATTTGAAGATCTCCCAGTTGTCAGTCTTGTTCTCGGCCTGGGCACTGAAGTGATTGATGATAGAGCACTTGACTGTTGAGGCGATGTTGGGATTACGGAGACAGGATGAGTCAGGGTGGAGCTGGTACTTGATGGCAGGGTTCTGCTCACCACTTCAACTTGAGTGTTGCAGCCAGCAATTGATGGTGGGTATTGCTGAGTTGAACTCCTCTTTAGACTTGGCAGTTAGTGACAAATGACCTCCAGCAGGGGGAGATGATAATGTGTCGTTGATCGCCTTCCGGACTGTACCAAGTCCAGTGGTGGATAAGCCTACGGTGGAAATGGGTGTCAGTGATATAGAAATTGTTGTAGTGGCATAGGAGCAGCAGGTGTTTACCATTGTCATTGGTGAATGGGTTGGCGAAGGTTGTGCTAATAGGTTGATTCTGAAATGGGTTGGTCGGAGGGAGGGAGCCTGGCAGAACAGGAGCTGGTCACATTGGCATCTGTCAGGATGATCGTGATGTTGTATGGTGGGATTTGTCCTAAAACTTATTGGAGCTGGTCATAGTAGTCATCCTTGACTACTGTATTGAATAGCCACCAATATTATTACAATAATTTTTGAGGTTCTAGGATCACTTTTAATCCTGCATCTTCAGGATAAATTAAAATCAAGATCTGTTGCAATGTCATTTTGATATTCTCTTTGATTTCACTGTCATAATGAATTAAATTATATTTTCAAGCTTGACATATTCAGTAAATTATTTTATAAAACTTGAACTGGATTAAACCTTTTTAGATACCAGCCTTCCTGAGACCGTCCCTGATTCTACGATTCAAACTTTCTTTTTGAAAGTAATCTAAATTAAAACCATCCATCAACATGTTGATTAAAGTTCCAAACACCAGTTTTATAATGAGTTATATATATTAACTTAATTCTTCAGTATTTTCAAAATTAATTCAAACAAGGCAGTGTATTTCAACAGAAATATGGCAACAAAAGAAGGGTTAATATGTAATTAATTTTATTGTAACCGCTGCAGGTGACATGTTAAAGGCACCCGGTACACTCTCTGGGGTGGTTGGTGTTAGGAAAGGCATCCAGCCATAGAAACCAAGCCAAAACGGACTGGAGTCTGGTGCAGCTCCCCGATTTGCCAGTCTCCAGTCAAACCATCTAATCCATACCAGCATGGAAAATGGATGCTAAATGATGATGTAGGAAGTAAAATGGTTTGAGATAGGAGACAAAATTTCCTTTAAGTTACCTTTTGTTTTTTAAATCAGTTAAAATCTGCTTGAGTTTGTATATATCCTTAATAAAATTGTTTTGTGTGTGAAATATTGTATATAATTTTTTACGTTCACTCTTATTTTAAATTAAATACTTGGTGATATCTTACATTAAATCTTGTTTTTACTTTGCATGCCACTTTCTTCCCTTTGAATGCTATTAAGTAGAAATAGTTTTGAAATTCTTTCCAAACCATTTATGAATTGCTAATCTGATTCAGACCAATGTTGATCATTTGGATGATTTCATTGGCCACTTTCCACATAAAAAAAGAAAAGAAAAAGCTATTGCCTATGAATGTATTGGTAATATCCTTCAAATCTTGTATATGGTTTGTCTTTGGGGAGTTTACTTCCTATTAGTCTACAACATTGAGTTGGTTCATTAAAAATTACTATAAAATCAATGGTACTTCTGGCTGTATTTTAGCTTTTTAAAAGGTCTCAATGAACTAACATTACTGAATGAATGTGTTGCTGAAATTGAGGTTTAATGGTTGGATTCTTCACTATTGTCTTCACTACTCTCCTAAGCTTTGCGTTTCTTATTATTGAACCACCTTGTCCAAATCAAGCCAATGTTCAGTTGAAGCCCTTGCCCCCAAATAGTAGAAACCTATTCCCATAGTATGTGATCTAATTCTATTTCATAGACTGTATTGAACCAGTCAATCTCTTGCTTTTTGTTCCTGATGTCCTTCTCTTTCATGTCATTTGAGATGTCTACTCAGGCACTATAGTATTATAACTGCAACCTACAGGGACTGTCAGGACATTTCTTCACAGCAGCTAACATCCATCAAAATACCGCACTAGCCCCCCCTCCCTCTGAAATCAATTAAAGCAAGGCCCATGGGGCTACTTAAAGAAAAGGGAGAATGGTAGTAGTGTTACAAAATCCTTTAGCTAGCTAGCTAGCTTAGGAAAAAAAAAACCCATTAAGAATGATGACAATAAAAGAGCTAATAAAATATGAAATGGTTTTAAAAGAACAATTAAGAATATTAGAATGAAAGAGATTGGCAGCATCAGGTAAAGTAATTGTTAGTCCTAAATGTGTAGAGATCAAGATTATATTCTTTAAGAAAACAATGGAGATAGGGAGAAAATTCTGGGAAAAATAAACTTTATGCAAGGGACTAGGAGATATCGGAGGAGCACAAATGTTGTTTTCTAAAATTAAGTTATGGTGGGAAAATCCCAGAAATAAAATTCATTTGGACATCTCCCATGATTAATAACAATAGTAAAAGACCAGACTTGCAGCATTCCATTGATTATGGAGTGGTTGGCATGACAAAATGGAACTCATCACCAAACTAGTCTCTGTAGTTGATTCTACATTTGTGGAGAGTATATATTTACAGGAATTCACCTAAATGTGTGAATAATATTCTAATTTTGAGAGGATTTGGCTTTTGTTGTGATACAATAAAACTTGGCGTTAGCTAGAATGGTAGACTTTCAAAAAAGTTACTGCCACTCTGGCAGCAGTTGTAATATGGGAGTCTTGGTCTCAAATCAGGTGTGAGTTTAAGAAATATATCCAGATAAAGTAACTCTTTTAACCTTTTAGAATTCAGATTACTCTGCCAAATGCTTATTCATTCACATTGTTTTGAATTTATCAGTCATTATCTCATAGCTTCAAGATTTCAAAGATATGATTTTTTATTTTTAGACTGACATTGGATCCTGCTAGTTTGAACATAATAAAATAGATAGAATATTTTGGTCAGATATGACCTTTTTAAATGCTAAAGGGTTAAAGTGACCCTTTTCATTGAAATAGGGAGGTGAGGAATTTCACAGCGGTAGTGGAAAGATATTTAGGTTGGTCTTGGAACTCTTAAATGTAACAAGCCATTTTGTACATTTCCAGACAAGTCATTGAAAAGATCTGCTGTTAAGTTTAAATGTATTATGTTATTAGAGATGAGAATAGAGTGTGGTCACATGTGAATATGTCAGAAGATCTTATTACTTTGTCAGGTAAATCATTGATAAACAGCAGGCAGTGTATGTCTTCATTGATTTCAGAAGACTAGCCATTGATATCAACTTTCAGACTTCTTGTTAGGAATGATTTGATGGTGAAAATGATTCTATCAGATATGTTGTCTTATCTGATCAGTTTAATGAAGCAAGCCTCTCTATACCACATTGCTTACCATTAAGGAAATTGGGCTTTATTCAAGTAACTAATGACATGTTAATGATAGAATTTCAACAATTTACTTGAGATGTTCAATAAATAGTGCAAACATCAGTTCTTGAAAACTGGACAAATAGAAAACTGAATCAATATTTTCCGAAACTCTCCACAGCTTATCTCATGTTAGATAAATTTGTTCAATTAGTATTTTTAATATAAACCCCTTCAGTTAATATTTTACGTTAAAAAAAAAAATTATAGTAGCTAATACTTGTATGGTTTTGTGTTTGTACATGATAAGTTAATCTATTGGAGATTTTCAGAAATGTAAATTATAAAATATATTTTCTCAAAATTTAGAAATTATTATCTAGAATATATTTTATGAGCAATATTTGTTTTTATTAAAATAAACTGAAGGAGGTTAAAATAAACTTTAATTACAAAACCTTTTGTCTTATTACTTTCAATTAATCCTGGATCTTTAAGTAAACATTTCTTTTAATAAAAAGGTCTTCTTGTGTGTGTGAGTGTGTGTAGCCTTGATATCATGTCTTTGATTTTCAAAGATGTGATATGGGAAGGGGGGGGGGCTCAAAACAAAATCCTCCAGAACATAAAATTTTCATTTGAGCCCTCAAAGACCAAGTAGTTCTATTGCTTGTTAATGAATCTTTATATCTACATACTGTCACAATTTATTACATTTAAATAACAAAGGGCAGTGGGGGTGGAGTAAATTGAGAAATGTGCAAGTGGCAGGAGGTATTGACAAAATCAATAGATCATTGCACAAATCACTTTGTAGGGACTGATAAAACAAAAACCAATCAAGTATTGGGGTTGATTTAATTGACCAAAAGCTTATGTTAGGAATTATTAAGGAAAGATGAGAAAAATCAATTGGTTTTCATATAAATGTTTAATCTATGATGAAAGAATGCATTGTCACATTGCTTCCATTCTTTATTTGGCATATTGATTTGCTTCAATGACAGATATTGTGAAATGCAAACAGAATTTATACAGACAATATTTGTGATTTGATCCAGTTATTTCATGAATTTATAGCAAAGACATATTTAGTAAATTTCTTTTTGAATTGAATAAGCTAGAATCAACTAATGAGAAATAGTTGATGTACCTGTGTTTTCTGTTTAGAGATCTGAACTTTCATATTGATTTCAAATTTTGACACAAGGCCAGCAATTTTTTTTTTCCTTTGGAGGGGGTTAAGTTGATTACATCAACCCTACTGCTCAACTGGTACTTATTTCCATCAACCCCAAAGGACGAAAGTCAAAGTCAACCTCAGCTGAGTTTGAACTCAGAATGTTAAGACGGACGAAATGCCACTAAGCATTTTGCATGGTGTGCTAACGATTCTGCTAGCTCACCACCTTTCATATTCTCACTTATAAAAAAATAACAGGATAAAAATCAGTAAAGTAGCTTTTTAAAAATAATTTTAAAATGGTTTATTAAAAAGGTGACAGGATTAACTGAAAATATTGGTAGTAAAATGTATCCTTTTAAGCAACATTTTATGACCACTTTTTCCTCTTTGGATTAAATTGAATCTACTTAAAACTGTTATAGCATTAAAGGCTCTTAAGAAGCATGTTATGAAAATGCTCATTTTGTTATATAAAATTGACTGAACTCCAAAGTAGTTATCTTCACTCAAATAATAAACTATTATATACTGGATCAAACAGTATATTGTATTAGTGTTTGGCAAAAAAAAACCAAAAAACTAAAATTATTAAACCCTTCAGTTGCCTTCACAAGTGAAAATAAAATTTAAAAAAAAAGACCACCCCTTAAATGATTCCAAAAATCCTGCCATTTACTTTGTTGGTTAATGTTTGGATGGATAATCATTAATAGTCTAATTTACAGGTTCAGTCCATTTGGTAGGTTTCAACACAATTTCCACCTGCCCAATTCCACTCACAGGGTTTGAGTTAGCCCAAGACTATAGTAGAAGGCATGTAGCAAAAATTATATGCAGTAGGTTTGAACTTGGGACTTCAGAATTGCAAAGTGAACTTTGTAACCCATTTGGTCATGCCTGTTTGGGATGTATTGAAATGTCTTACAACCTAAAAGCCTATCACATTGTTTTGAACCAATTACTAAAATAGCTAACAGTCCGCTGGCATCCTAACTATTCAGCTCCTGTCACATTGTACATTTCTGTTGACAGTTTGATTCTTTTACACTATAAACATAAATACACCTTTTGTAGAGATAGTAAGTTATGTAAGTGACCTAATATGTATTGCAGTGTAAGTAGTATTAGTGATAGCTGTAACAGCTGGAGTTTGTTTCCATTAATGTAAAGCTCCTCCCTCACCCTCCCCAAAAATGATAGTGAGATATTCCCATTCACTAGAGTACAATTGTGATCTTGTTGATGTGTAACAAGAAACTAAATGATAGTAGTATGTCATGATAAGTTTGGAGTGGGCTGTGATCTGATTACGAAATGGCAGCAGATGTTGGTAGTGATATGAAATGAAGTGAAATAATTGGTTGGACACAGCTTTACAAGAATAGTTGAAGGAATGTGATACAATGGAACAGAAACATGAAAGAAAGAAAGAAAAACAAAAAACAAAAGCAACTGCTATAAAAAAAATCAATTTATATTGAAGCTATACTTGTAGACATATATGGTATGCTGCTGCTAAGAGGTGTAGGATGTTTGCTGCTGCTTTCATGGATGTCTTTCCTCATTTTTTTTTTCTTTTTAAAGGAAAGAACTGTGACCTGAGTTTAGACCAGCTTAACTCCACTGTAACTCCCAGGACCTCCTATGGCCCTCAAGCATCCTTCCAGTGGCCCATGACTGTCTTCCCTCTATAAACATAATACGTTTTTTTGTTTTTTTTTGATGCGGCTCCCTAAAAAAATAATCAAGGTATTGGATCTGGCCTGGATATTAAAAAAGTGGAGAACCACTGGTTTACACCTTATACTATGGGGATGCTTATGACTGTAAATCATTTGTAAATGCCATGAACTTAATAGGTTCATATACCTGGATAGAATTTTTTGATTATCAGTGAAAAAGAATGAACATCTATTCTTTTTTTGTGTTAATTGTATTATCACCCCACATTACAGAAACTAATTTATTTTTATATATATATATATATATATATATATATATTAGTCTTAGTCACATGCG